>JAMKCH010002785.1:0-70959 GCA_023653785.1 Ophioderma brevispina
TCCAAAGTTCCAAAAATTTTTTTTAGGCAACATCCACATGGCTGGGCTTCACACACAGGCCATCATGTACTACACTTCTGCAGGCTTAGCCTATGACACCCAGGAAATACATCGCCAAGAAAACTGGTTTTCACTTTGAGAAATTGTTCAAAATGCTCACTGATCAACAGAAAAACATATTAGCTACTAACAAATTACGGGGTTTTGTATTTTTGAAAATTTAAAACGGATGAAATCTTGAGGATAGTTTCACGTCAACTTATTACTTTATGTCCGGTAGGCCATTTTGGACTCTTTAGCATGACTGAATTTTAGACACATAGTTTGGCATGAATGTGTTTCAGAAATGGTCATGGGACTGTGCTAATTACGTTTGCCGATTGGTTAAGCTGTAATTTATGGAAATTTTTGGCCGGTAAATGATTTCTTTTGATTGGCTAACACAGTAGAGGCAAACATCAAAGGCAGTTTTATGAATGAATGAATTTGTGATGGATATCTGGCGGGTACAGCAAACAAGTCGGCTGAGACAAACTTGCGCTTTAATTTAAAATTTATTATGGTTTGTGAATCAGTACACATTTTTGATCTCCGGTAAGAAGTAAAATTGTGAGGTTTTCAATTTCACATAGTAACACAGACGTGTGGTTTACCTGCGTCCAGTTGAAATTTTTTGGACCCCCCAAACCCCCTCTGATTGTGAAATTCAGTGCTTCCATAATTAGCTAATTTTCCAAAATCGGCATCCTTTGGATGCAGAAACGCGGAAAAACACGACCCCTGGAGTCTACACAATGTAAATAAATTGATCATTATTTTATGTTTAATTGGATGACTTATCTTGGCCTGCTGCTGCTGGTGGTGATGAATTTGAATTAAATAGATTTTCAACAACTCACCATATCTCCTTGTACAGGAGTGTACCTTGTTGATTCGTTATCAAGCCACAGTTGACAGCACGTCACATCCGGCGCAGTGTTCAAAGAAGTGTGTTTATGTGGTACAACACATTGTTTGTCACGTTTGAAACTCTGAGTTTGTGCAAGGGCACCAAGTGTGAACTGCAAAGCAAAAAATATACCAAAACTATTGTTTTGCTATTCAAGGAAAGATTTCAGTATTGTAGTGAGAATAATTGTTCCTCTATACACAATAAGTTTTCATAAGATTTTCATTGTTGAAAGTGATTCAAACATGTTACAGAATGGTTCCTCACAAATCAACAACTGTGCATCCGATGTGTCCGCGTATTTTTATCTCGTGAGGGCGGCTTTATATATCCGCCCAAGCGGGATAAAAATATGTGGATGCATGGATCATGGATGCAATGTTGATTTTGATGAACTACTCTGTAACATGTTTGAATCCCTAAATGAATGATCCCAGCAATGCACAAAAAATGGTAAGATACATTCCCATATAAATCAAAGACATTTTTTTTTTCAGAAAAATTTTGAAAATTGCATAATGCCCCTTTAATTCAGTTGTCAGCTTATTAACCCTTGACGGTGCCTCTTCAACCCTAACACGTCATGAGTCACCCCTGACAACACATCTGGCTGGCAATAGAAGGCACATAGAAAAGTGTCTCCTGAAGTCCGACTGGCAATTACAAGCAATTGTATGTGCCTTGCGTTGCCGGTGAGACATTTTCCCTCCAGCGGAAAAAATTTGCGGGAAAAATGTTAACGTCCGACCAGCAGTTCACAGCAATGCGCCTTCTGAGGGGGAAAAAAACATCCGACTGGCAGTTTGCAGCAATCAGAAATTTTTGATCTTCTGAGGAGAAAACGTCCCACCGGCAGTTCGTAGCAATGCGTCTTCAGGGGGAAAACTAGCAGCAATGTTGACAAGTGAAATAGTTCCTGAAGTCTTACAATTTAAGCAATTGATGTAACTCGGACATGATAGTATAGGGTTAATTCAATTTCTTCCTTAAATGATGCCAAAAATACATTCCTAACAAGCCAGGTTTTTCAACACTTGTGTGCACTGACCATCTCAAGGAAAAGGTTAATGTTCATATCCTTGTACACCTGGAAAACTATGTAGTTAAAATTTGAAAACAAATATAAATCGTGTATGTAAATATACCGTTCTAATGCTATCTGCTACGGAAAGTGATGGACACCTTTCAGACATAACACCTAAATTGTTCCTCTACCAATCCTGACTTGACGTTGTTAGCTCAATCGGGCAAGAGTGCTGTGCTAGTAATACGAAGGTTGCGTTCAAGTTAGGCCAATTTCATCGTCCAGCGACTGCGCGCCACTGCTGTACAAACCTATGGCAAATACATGTTGTAGTTATCCCCCCCCCAAAAAATACAAGAATGTACAAAATGGTAATGTTTGTGCTAAATGTATGTAAGTTGTTCCTTCTAGAGAAGATATAAACATAGAAATGATTGCTGAATAGAAAGTGAATGCTGTGGAAGCAGTGTCATGGAAACATATGTTACATTTTGAGTGCATTTCAAAAACAATCATTTGCCCTGATATCCAGATGATAAATTGGAACTCATTTATACAGCCCCTTTGGCCTTGTCTTATGTCCCTCAAAGGTGGTATGAGTTTCATTTGAAAATTCCCTCAGGAAAGTGGTTTCCTTAGGGGGAGGGTGTTCCATGGACCCCCTTAGGCACCAACATGAGTGAAAACACCTTAGGCACTTCAGTGTGAATAAATATTCATCCTTGTCTACCTGGAGAACTAAGTATTTAAAATTTCAAAACAAATATAAATCGTACTAGGTAAATATACCGTTCTGTTGCTATCCGCTAGGAAAGCGGGTATTCATCTTTGTCTATTCATCCTTGTCTACATGTACCTGGAGAACTAGTGAAAATTTCATTTCAAAATTTCAAAATTATGTTGAGTTTTTATTTGATTTTGATTTATTCGGACATGTCCTGGATACCCCAAGAAAGCTTCTACAGGATGTTTCCATTGGGATCCATTTTTGTTTACTTTGTTGGAATTGGGTCAGCCAGGGGTGATCATTCAATTCTTTTTCGAAACTGACTGTGATATACAAGTTCAGGTATGGCTCTCTGTACATGGGACCAACAGCTTAACGTCTTAACTTATTATCACGGTTCAGTTGCCCAAGCCCAACTGAACCATGGGGAGGTGATTAATTTTAATCATTAGCTCCTATACATATTAAATCCAAGAATTAAAGAACCTATTAAATCTCAGCAAATTTCCCCGCCATGCATATGAACCCAGGATCTCTAGCATTAAGACTAATTACCTAACCCACGGGGTGTCAACCTTTGACCAGGGGCCCACAATCTGTTGTTGAATTCACAACTACTGTGGGCCGCAAGCAAGTAAACATGCCTACGGGAATCTTGAGTAGGACCACGTCCTATATACCATTTATTTTCTTTATGAAAAGGGGACCCATTACTGTAACCAGAGATGCAGTATTTATTGGGCCAAATTACCCAAATTTTCCATTTTTCCAAGAAATGTTTGACCTTTTTAGCAATTTGAACCATTTTGGTTTCAGTTAGAGGAAATTTGACTAATTTTGCCACAGATTTTAGAAAATTTTGGGTTTCAGATTGAGAAATTGCAACGATCCACAATGTTTATAAAAGTTGGTTTCAAGATTGAGGGAAATTGAACTAATTTCAAAATTAACATTTTTATTATCAAATCTATTTTTTTTTTTTTTTTCCAGATATTTATACATTTTATTGTTTTCTGGGAAGTACCGCCCATCGCGGGCCACATGCGAGCTCTATAACCGGTCCGGCAAAGTTTGGGGGGGCCCCCCGCGGGCCGCAGTTTGGACACCCCTGCCCTAACCAGTGGGGCATGCTCTTCCACAAAAGCTGAACATTGAGGGCTATGCTGTGAAGGACAGAAACGGACTACTGAGGTCATGATTAGCCACGTAATTTTGTCTCTGACTTTGGATTGTTCTCTACTGGAGAAAAAAAATCCACTGATTTATACTAGTTACAAATCTTTACATTCAGTTATAGTGACATGAGGATATTTTTGTGGGCCCGTCCAGCTATAGCTGGCCGGACCACTTAGCAATCCGTTGTATGTTTGGATGTGGTGTGGATGTGTGTGTCACAAATTGTTTTTTTTTTTTAAATCGACCTCAATTGAAAAGTTAACTTCATTGGGAACCAAACTTTCTGTCATAGGTGCACAAATGGGATCCGTCATACGTGGATGAGGTCAAAGGTCCATGTTGAAAGGTCAAAGGTCTATGAGGTTCAGTTGAAAAATGGGCTAAAAATGTCAGAATTCATCTCAATATTGAAAGCTTGGTTTCAATGGAACCAAACTTTTTGTCATAGGTGCAACCATCGATCCCTCATATGTTGAGAGGTCAAGGTCACGTGCCATGGTCAAAGGTCATGGGCGGCCCACAGCTATATTCTTTGAATATAGCGAGTGCGAAAGCCGAGACCCGCGAAATTCTAGTTTAGGATATGAATTCTCTCAAATTTCACTGAGCGGTTGTAGACCACCTACCGAGAACGTTTGGGAAGTTTTCTTGGACAAACATGGTGCAAAGAAAACCCGCAAACCTTTTTTTGAACGTGCCTGCTATCGTAATCGATTCCCCATAGAAAACCATGCTTGACTTTTGTTGTGCACAGACCTGAAACTAACTAAATCCTTATTACATAAAGATGGCATAATCGGCTTATTCACTCCAGCTGTGATCAGGTTCAGAAACGCCTGAAGAACCCTATTCTTCCGGGAAGAATGGAAGCAACTGGAAAAAGGATTTCTTCAGTTTCTTCCTGCAGAAACTGGTAAAACTGAAGAATTGGAAAAATTGAAGAAATAAAGAATTATTATGAACAACATTCTTAAATTATACCATATTGTCATCGGCTTTGCACTTCAACTCATCAAGGCTACTTTAGTTACTTTACAAATTTACAATCTGTTTTTTTTTTTCAAATTAATTCAACAAGTTTATAGCATGTTAGTGATAACCTTAAGTATATTAGTAAAAATTGTTCACAATTTTGTTTTGACTTGGCTATCCAAATTATAGATGATATTGTACTTATTTTCCAAGTCTTTCCATGTTCCTTTATACTATCACAGTTGTAATTGTCGATGCAAACCATGAAAAAGAGCTGTTAAAAAAATCTGTCATGGCCATGGTTAATTTTCAAATCCAAATCATAAAAGTAGCAACTTAGAACTCTGGATAAAATTAACTTGGCGAACCTGTCCTATTGAAGAGCACAATCCCACATCAGTAATTATACACTGTGGCACCAACAACTTGAAAAATTGTCTCCCAACGAGTGTCTCGACCTTAGTGTTGACCTTGCGCAAATGATCACCCACATCAACCCAATTTCATGTAGGCATATCATCGCTAACTGTTCCAGATCATGCGGAAAAAAAATCAGCATGGCTGAAAGAACTAATGCAGACTTTTTTTGATAAATGTCAATATTTCCAGTGGATATAGATAACAGTAACATTGAACTTGCAAATCTTGCACGCGAGGACTGCACCTCACAGAAGTGGAATAAACAACTGGCAATGAACTACATGTTCTTTTTAAGGTATCTACTGACATCGAACATGAAACACTTGAACTTGAAAAAAGAACTTAAAATGTTGCATTAATTATGTTGATTGTAAATGTACACCTACTACCATATACTAAGCAAGAAGAATTCTGTAACTCATACAGATGGTTATGTAATTCTCAATATGGTCACCAAAAACTAAATTAGGGGGCATGATTAATAGCCCTCCAGGTACATAATCTTACAAAAAATATTTCAATCATATGCATGATCACAAAACTGTATGCTTTATTGAACTCTCTCAATATTCAATGTCAGACCCTTTTTGCTGATATACAATGTATGTGGTATTGGTTCTTGTAAAAATTAAGCCAAACAGCATGTAGTATCTTCTTCTCCTTTCATGTTAATTTTTAACTATTGATTATAATGCTACCAAATACTGGTGTTATTCCTGTTTCTATAGGACCTGCCTCAATGTGCTTCCTTTCTTTCTGTGATTAACCATTTATTGATCTTAACTGTTTTCATGTCAAGGATTAAAGATCACACACCTCCATATTCGTAGCTTAAGAAACAAAGTTGATTACTTAAATATCTTACTTCACAGCAACAATATTGAATGTTCTCTGTTTAACTGAAACTTGGCTTTCCAGTGATATTGATGACAGCGAACTTAAAATTGATGATTACTATTTTTGTAGAATTTAATAGAAAATACCCCCAAAAAAATCATGTGGTAATTGCCTGTTATATTAAGGAGTGTATTAATTCAAAGAAATCAGTTATCTTCTCATTAATGAATGTGGGAGCTTTTGTGGATTGAATCAAATCTGCCACAACCAAACCAATATTCTAGGCACTGTGTCTATCGTGTTCCTGATGCTACAGCTGCCTATGGTTTACAAAATTGATTATATGTTTCAAAAATTTGCTTCTATTATGATGATATTATTATAGTAGGTGACTTTCTCATCTTGATATTTGTAAATCTGCCTCCAGCTAAAAATGTATCTAATATTTTCTTCTAATTTCTACCATTACAGCTCACTCAACTGATTCATGATATACACGCATTACTGAAAGAGTAGAAATTATTGATCTTGCTTTTGTGTCGCGACCAGAAACAATTTCTACCCCTGGTGTTCACAGTTGGGTCTTAGTGACATCTCTTATTTATGTTGTTCGGAAATTTATGACGCAGATTAAGCCATCTCTAAAATTACTAAGACAAGATCATATCAAAAAATTTTAATGAGAGTGACTTTTTTAATACTATTAAAATATTAAAAAACTGGGATCAAGTTCATACTTGTAATGATTTTGATATTGCTTGGAATATTTGGAAAAGATTTATTTTGTAAAGACTGTTATGCTCAGCGCCAGTCAGGGAAAACGTATGAAATGCTCTCAACCAGAATGGCTCACTAGTGATTTCTGACTTTTGCAAAGACCGTGACTATTTTTTCGCTAGAGCCATAAATCTAATGATCCCCATGATTGGCATATGGCTAAATTTTATCGCAATACAGCCAACAATATGCGTCACTTTCTTAAGAAGAGATTCTATTCTGCTTCTATTGCTGAACATGTTAACTAACTCAAAAAAATTATGTCTACTCTCAACAATCGTTACCTTACAAAGCATCATCTACTTCCAAGTCGTTTAAGACTGATTATGGTTTCACATCTTCAGCAAAGAAAAGATACTGCTAATGCTTTTAATAACTATTTTCACTTCTATTGGTTTCTTCCTTGGCCGATAAGTTTGATGATGCTCTTAAGGCAGACAGCACATCACCTACAAATAATTTTAATCATACTTGTGATTCTATTTCATTTTCTGTAATGTTTCTCCAAAGTTTTTTTTATAAGCAAATATTGATATTCAATAATAATGTCTCCAGTTTTGATGCTGCTTTCAGTGAAAACCTTCTAAAGCTGGCTGCTCCTTATGTAAGCAATTCTCTTGCTTTTATTTGCAACCTCCCTTACTACATCGTTTTTCCGGCAAATGGAAAAAGCCAAAGTTACCCCTATATTTAAAACTGGTGACAAATCGGATGTGGGGAACTATACCGACCTATTTCCGTTCTGCCACTTATTTCTAAAAAAATCATGGAAAGAGCTGTTCACAATCATTGTATTCGTACCTGGTTGACAATGGCCTTCTCTCTGATCCCAATCAGGTTTTTCGTGCTATCATTCCACAGCTCTACTTTGCTTGATGTTCATGATTTTATTTTGAAAATAATGATGAGGGTCTGCACAGGTGCACATTTTTCTTGACCTATAAATGCTTTTGGACTGCGTTAACCATTCTCTTCAGGAAAAATCCTTGATCAACTTTCACAAAATGGTAATTACTGGTCCTGCACTTACTTGGTTTCGATCCTATCTCAATGACAGAACCTCAGGCAGTCCACATTAATTCTACTCTTTCTGACTTCAAACCTATCAACATTGGAATCCCCCAATTGCTCTATACTTGGCCCTCTTCTTTTATCATTTTGTCAATATCTTTCAAATAGTGTTTAACTGTGAACTGTACTTGTATGCTGATGATACAACACTTCTTGTACGTCAGACAATCCACACACTCTTGAATTTGAACTTCATCAACTTAAATCAAAATTTCTAAATGGTTTGATGATAAACACACTCACTTTGAATGCCAGACAACCAAGTTATGTATTGGTACACGTCATGTTCTCAATAATTTCAAAATGGTTTCTCTGCACTGTAAAATGATACATGGAAAGGGTTGACCAGTTTAAATAATCTTGTGTAATTTTTTTGATCCTCTGATGTCTTGGTGTGATCATAGCATCAAATGTCTGCATGTATTTCTAACCCGTTGTGGTGTTAAAGAGACTTAAAATATTATAGTCCAAAAGATCTCTTATATGCTTGCAAATTCAATTGTCATGCCACCTTTTGACTATTGCAGCCCTGTCTGGTCTAACTGTATTCTACATCTTTATGAACACACTTCAAGTTCTTCAAAATAGATTAACTCGCATAATTTTATCAGCTGACATTAGACTTCCTGTTAAAGACTTGATGTGTACACTGCAGTGGAACAACTTATAATGATCGGTTGTATAAACATATGCTAATGCTTATTTTAAATGCTTCAAAGGTTTCCCTGGTTACCTTTCCTCTCAGTACACTTTTATGCACTCAGTCCATTTTAAGGTCCAGAATTCAAACCACAAACTCTTTGTATGACCCACCTTGGAACCTAAATGCAGGGAACGTACGTTCCATGTGAGAGCAACCAAACATATGGAACGTCTTCCTTCTGATCCGCTGTAAACTATAATACAATGAGTCTATCTCATCTTAAAGCATCTTACATTTGTAAATCCCACTAAACATATGTTGTATCTACTGTAGCTGTCTATAGTTTCATTTATATACTCCTTGCTTATTTGATTTTGTTCTGTTTTTAGTATTTTTTATCTTATGTTAATGTCTTTATAAGTTTCATTCTGTACAATGTGTATTAATGCAGGGGCCTCCTTGGAAATCAGTGCTCCTTGTCACTGCAGGGGCTACCCTGCCTAAGAAAGTTTTAATAAAATAAATAAAAATAACATTAAAGACACTATCAGTGAATTTGAAAATATCTCAAATTTGCAGTAATAGCTTAAGTGAAGGATATAAGTCTGTATATTCTCATAGTTACTTTTTTCCCAACTGAAGAATTGCAGAAAGGAAGAAATGGCAGTGTTCCAAGATACGATTCTCCTTCAGTTTACGTGTTGTAGTAATGGTCCGTTCGGACAGTAATGACTAAACTTTCCGATTTGGTCCTTATTAGGCTGCGTTCGGTCTTATCAGGATAACTGTAACTGTTGTTACATGCAAACATCTGATTTTTGATGATTTTATATGATTTTCTTTTTTCCTGATTTAGCAATTCACTGATAGTGTCTTTAAGTGTTCTTTTTGTTGTAATGAATAGTGGGAGAAAGCTGGGTTAAGGGAAACTAATAACATATTGAAGATGTTCAGTCTTCAAATACAAGGAAGACCTCTGCTTGGCCTTGCTGGTGTGAAAAGTGAGAATCCGTTTCTCCATTAATTTTTTATATTTAGAAGGCCTTGTGATAAATATGATTTTAATACGCAATTGCATAGGTTTAGGTAGGGGGGGTCCCTTATGGTTTTTTTATTTTGAATTATTTCACTTAAATTTCATTCACTGATTCTATAAATCCCAACTATAAGTCATTTGCTTTAAAATAGAAAATTTTTAAAGACTTTTTTAGTTTCTTCTTCTTCTTCTTCTTCTTCCGGCTTTTCAGCGAAAACACTGGAATAAACCCGTTCTTCCAAGTGGAAAAACCGCGGGGGAGTAGGCGAACCCACGGTTTTTTTCCGCGTGTGGAAGAAACTGGCGACCCCTGGGTGTGATTCTAATGCATTGGTAAAGCATTCCAAATATATGTAAAAAACCTCATTCAAGAAAATTGGGGGGTGTCTTCTCTTTCTTTTCTGGAATCTCCTCATATCTCTTAAATAAATTAAACAGCTTTCATTCTATTCTTTTTTAACGAAATCTGTGAAAAGAACAGGTGCTGAAGACTTTTTCAGATGGGCCAAGAATGGCGATGTGAGAGAAAAGAAGAAGCATTGCAAAGTCATGAAAGTGTTCCACGAGTTCTGCGTTAGCTGTGATGGAGAAGATATACTGATATTTAGAAAAATAAAGAAGCCCCTGCAGGTGGTTGCGATTTCTTGAAGTAATGAGAAACTGACAACTGTAAAACCCTAAACCTGCAGAATTGGTATTATAATTGTTCCTCTAATTTAAAGTGGTACTTTGTTACTTTATACTTTTAATAATTAAAGCATTAAAAGAATACTTCAGCAACCTACTATTAATTTCCTAACTGGTGCTGCAGCAAATGTAGATCTCATGTTCCAAAGGCAAACTATACAATACTTGTTCATCTTGTGTATGTGTATGTGACAGTTTTTTGTCATATGGTCCCCAGTTACAAAAATAGAGAGTACGTTAGAAGGATTGCTTATGGCCTTGCTCCTCCCCTCAGGGTTACTCACAAGCTTTCATTGAAGGTCATGGCCTATCTTATGGTGAACGCAATAGTTTATTTTTGTTATTTTACAGGGTATAGCTCTTGCATGGCTCGACTTATATCAGTTGTCAAAATGTTTCACCACTGCTAAATTGTTTCAAAAAATAGAGACATATTTGCATGGGGTCAAACAGCTGTGTATACGCAAAGTTGCAGGGTCCATGGACCACCATGTGGTAGTTTCTTTCCTTTTAAAGGACCATAAAATGCAAATTACTAATTTCTCCTGGAGTATAAATCAAATCTGCAAGCACGAGGAGGCACACATTCAATAGTTATATATAAATATCAACTTAGGCCTCATAATATTTAATCATCCTTGAGTAGTTCCGAATTGTGCACACAGTGGGGGGGGGGCAGCAATGTCAAGAATGCAGCAGTAAAGATGTGCCATGCATGCAAGAAATCCAGGATAGCGTTATATTGTCAAGGTGTTTGGTTGCCGATTTATCTGTATGGGTTCTCTACTTGATATAAGAGCCTTGTACTCTATGCACATTCTGGGCATAGCATATGGGAAACAAACTGCGGTTTTGATGGAAGAAGCAATCTGCGCATTGCACAGCCCTATCAATACTGTGCTACTATTTATTGTTAACCATAAATTTGGCAGTTTTTGTGTCGCCTGTCTGTTGTTGATGTCTGTTGTTGTGAAAAAGGGTTAACATTTGCCTGTAATATCCTTTTGTTTATGCGGTCCAAGGTCACATATCAAGGTCAAAGGTCATGTTAGGCCTATCATTCACTAACCGCGACGGCAGGCGACACAAGCGGTCCGAGGACCGATGTATTTTTTGTTTATATCTTGGCAATAAAATGGATTTGAGGAGGACAATGAGAAAAATACAGCCTTTCATCTGATATCAAAACAATACTACTTCCAGTTAAATCGGGGGGGGGTCCCAAAGATGATCGGAACCTGCACCTTTAAAGGTGTGTTATTTTATACATAAGTGTGCTATATAAAACTGTGAGTTGTATTATTATATATGATTTGCTATGCATTCCTTTTTATAATTTCAAGGTGCTCTATGTTACGAGGAGTAGTTAATTATCTCACTTTTTTGTTACAAAAGTTTCAAAGGGAGTTAAATTAAAAGCACTGTTATTTTACACATAAGTGTACTATATAAAACTGAGTTGTATTATTATGGTTTCATTACTCACTTTTTTGTTAAAAAAGTTTGAGGGATTTATTAAAAGCACTTGGTGTCTTGATTTGGGAAAAAAACTCCTTTTTTCAACCGACAAATTGAATGAGGAATTAATCTTAGATGACAATAAAAAATCACTTTAAAGTGACAGGAGGAGATTTTTTGAGGATACAAATTTCTCTCACCACCTACCTACCTACCTACCAAAGGTTTCAAAGGTTTATTGGACAAACAAGTACAAAAGAAAAACGCAGGCCTTGTTTTTGAACTTGCCTGCTATTGTAATTATCCCTAGAAACCATGCTTTGAATTTCTGTCGTGCACGACAGAAAATACAAAATCATCATCTTACTAGATAAAGATGGCGTATTCAGCTTATTGACTCCAGGTGTGATCTAATACAGTGGTATGCGTTCCAAATATAAAATAAAAACAGGGTTCGGAAAAAAATGGGGGGTGGTTCTTTCTGGAAATGTCCTCATGTCTCTTTAAAGAAGGTCCAGTATAAGTTCAAGTTAGATGAATACACTTGAATGCAAGACTAGTCAATATCATCATAATAGAAGAAAACATGTGTATTTAAGTGAAGTGTCGGGTTCAATATCAGACTAACTTTCAAGTTTTTTGTTTTGTTTTCAGCTAGCTTGTTTTTGGTCCTTGGAGTATTTTCGTCAATTAGAGCCAATTCCTCATTCAAACTGTATTTAAAAGAAGGGCAGTTTTTTCCAATTAAAGACAACAAATCTTTGTTTTGTTAATTAAAACCTCATAAATATTTATGAATAGTATGAGAGTAGTTAAACGTGTACTGCCACCTCAAAAGTATGCACTTGTCTCCAAAAATGAAATCTGAAAACATTGGTAAATTCACATTTCTCAGAATAAAGGATGTGCATTTAAAGGAAATATGTCAAGATTTTTGTCAAGCTCAGTTTGACTTACATTCATAACATATATGTACATACATCACAAATTCCCGAAACAATAATACAATTTGATGTAAAATTAACAAAATAGAGGCATTTTAATTTTTGCTTTTTTGACATACGAATTTTTTTTTTTTTTTTTTTTGAAGGTCCAGTATAAGTTCAAGTTAGATGAATACACTTGAATGCAAGACTAGTCAATATCATCATAATAGAAGAAAACATGTGTATTTAAGTGAAGTGTCGGGTTCAATATCAGACTAACTTTCAATTTTTTTGTTTTGTTTTCAGCTAGCTTGTTTTTGGTCCTTGGAGTATTTTCGTCAATTAGAGCCAATTCCTCATTCAAACTGTGTTTTTAAAAAATCTTTGTTTTGTTAATTAAAACCTCATAAATATTTATGAATAGTATGAGAGTAGTTAAAGTCTGACTCAGAGATTTCGAAATATTATTTTTTTGTGTAATAATGAAAAATAGTCAAGTAGAACTAGAGATAGTAACCTAAAATGCACAATTCCGAAATTTGAGATGAATGGGATATTTCGTTTTGATGCAGTAAACATTTATGTGTAGCATTACGTCCCATAGGATACTGTGTAAAACAAAAATTCCGGATCCGGAATTTTATAACAAAGTTGTGATTTTCTATATGAAGGAATTCGATTTAAGCTTAGCAAATTCACACAGTGATTAGTATATGGACAAGCATTATGTACATGCAAAAAACTCGATTTTTTTTGGAAATTGAGGGCGCCCTCCTCAGGAAATCTCTGAGTCGGCCTTTAAACGTGTACTGCCACCTCAAAAGTATGCACTTGTCTCCAAAAATGAAATCTGAAACATTGGTAAATTCACATTTCTCAGAATAAAGGATGTGCATTTTAATGCATTGAAGTACCACTTTTGTGATGATTGGCTATGGTATTCTTGAAGTAAAGGCAACATGGATAACTGAATTCTTTTTGTTATTCCTTAATAATGCGACAGCAGATTCCTTTGTGGGTTTGTCGGTCTGTGTGTGTACCATTTTGGTTAGGTTAACTTGGTCAAAGTTGGACGAAAGAGCTGAACTTTACCAGAGTCCAATGTCAAATTGACAAAACTGGTATATGGGTAGTGGTGCATATAAGTAATCTTGTGCAATTGTCCTCATTATTTGCGCATAGCTCATTTGCACTTTTAAGCTCTGATGTGCCCTCATAATTAAAAGGTGAACTTTTGCCAGATACCAGTGTCAAATTTGACGAAACTTGGTATATGGGTTGGGTGCCTTCAAGTATTACCCAGGCATGCACTGTGTCCTCATATTTGTGCATATTAATGGAATCATATACATATTGATCCCAGCCAGGGGACTTGCACAAAAAAGTTTTACTACCATGCAGTGCCTGTGTCATTACTATTTGTGCATATTAATGAGCTCATTTGCATATTTTGACTCCCAGCCAGGGGGATCTTGCAAGTTTTAAACTTGCAATATTTTTCACAATTACATGTTAAATCTGGGAAATATTGTCCAACAAGTTGCATGATTTTGATGTGGGTGAAAACAACTTCTTTGCATGCCTTTTAAAAAACAGGAACATTATAGAAATTTATCAGAAACAAGATTGTATCTGGATTTCTTTTGTTATATATTAACATATATTCATATGCAAGAGTTCCTTCCACTTATTTTGTTAATACTAGTAAAAAGCTGTGCTTGCTTTTTGTGTCGCTGCCCTAAGGCAGGGAAGACACTAGGGAATCACTTGTCCACTGTTGTGTTGTTGTCTGTTAATGTTGTTGATGTCTGTTGTGAAAAAAGGGTAACATGTGCATGTAATATCAACATACTTGATGGATTTAAACCAAATTGGGTCACCAGGTGCAAAATGGCATCCCCCAATTGTTGATGAGGCCAAAGGTCACATGCCAAGGTCAAGGTCACATGCCAAGGTCAAAGGTCATGTGAGGTCAAGTTGTAAAATAGGATGAAATGTAAAATTGACCTCCCCCAATTTTTTTTTATGAAAAGTTGGGAAGTTAAATTGAACCAAACTTGAATCATAGGTGCAACATGGGATCCCTCATTTGTTGATGAGGTTCAAAGGTCACATGCCAAGGTCAAGGTCATTTGATGTCAAGTTGAAAATAGGCTGAAAATGTAAAATGGACTCTTATGAAAAGTTGAAGTTCAATTGGAACCAAACCTTGAATCATAGGTGCCACATGGGATCTCTCATTTGTTGATGAGTTTGAAGGTCACATATCAAGGTCAAAGGTCATGTTAGGCCATCATTCACTAACCGCGACGGCAAGCCACACAAGCGGTCCGAGGACCGATGTATGTTGTGTGACAAGTTTGTATTGTTATCATTGCAAACAGCTTTTGAACATGATGTCATTTTGTTACTAAAAGATAAATACAGGAATGCTTGGTTAGTGCATTATTACACTAGAGGGGAATGGTTTTGTGTCTAGGACCTATAAAAGTATACATTTTTAGAGGTAACGGATTAAGAAATCCACAAACAATAGCAATTTGGGTAAAGGTCATACTTATGATTAAATTTAAACCCCGTTATTTGATATTTTTTATCACCTGCTTGAAAAGCCATGGGGATTTTGTGAGAGCAGATTCGTTTTGTTAAGTAGGGTTTGTTTGGCTGTATGTTGGATGTGCGGATGTCCAGTTTTGATTAGGCTAAAACTTGGTATTGTACCCTTATTTTATATGCTTTGCCTATTATCTCATTACTTCTTCACAGAACCATGACCAAGTCTCAGATAGCAATAGGTTGTGCAAAGCAGTGTTCACATTAGTGTACATTTTTCATCATAGATGCACTTTCAAGGTGGATGCACTTTGTCTAGATAGAGTAAAAATTTTGCATCTATGTTATGGGACACAAAACAAAAAAAAGCCACGTGATAAAACTGGCCAACATGTCACAATATGTATCATTTTCACTCAAAAATAATTATCTGTACTATTAAATACATGTAGCATATTCTGGAAAAATAAATATAGCCTAAAATTTTGACTGGATTTATGTTTTTTACGTAGTTCACTAACCCTCTCTCACCTCCCAAAGGGAATCAAGATACTCCAGAGGTTCTTTAAGGAGTTTAAAAGGTCATCAGGGTCATTCCGAAGTCTTGGTTTTTTGGAATTTAGGTGTTTATGGATTGTTTGCAGAGTGTTAAAACCTAGTGTGAACCCTGGTGCAAAGATTGGACCTCTATGTGACCTTTGAACTCCATTTTCTTAAACTTAGGTTGACTGGTCTGCTGTGCTCTCATTCTTGCATACTGCGCTATATTAACTGTATACTTGTTACAAGAACCACTGACCTCAAGTCTCAGTTTGGCACCAGATTGACCTCTAATGACCTCTATGGAACTTTTACCCATTTCCTCAATTCTTGTTGCCATATTAACTTGCATGCATCGTCATAATAACTTCATATACTTGGTCCCAGAACCATGACCCAATTTGCAAATTCAACTTGCAGTATTTTTGTATTTATTTATTACCTTATATTTAAAATTAGAAAAATTAATTTTTTCATATCTTGGGACAATTCTCCAGGGGATTCTAAATATTTGGAGTTTTCATGTATAAATCTCATTCAGGTCAAAAAATTTTAAAGTATAAGAGAGATCGTTTACAGGTCTTACATTGATCTTGAGGAAGATCTGATAGACAAAACACCTATTAGCTTAAAAAATCTCAATTCCCTTGGCACAGTTCAGTATCTTTCATTCACCAATATATTTAGACGAATATCCCCCCGGGTTTTCAGGTATGAATGTAGATGATACCCAGATCACACAGGTAGTTTAATGTCAATGTATGTACAGTACAACCCAGTGAACTGGTGGTCCCCCTTGGTGGGATGAGCATATTGTAACTCATAGTGAAACATTCCATCTGTTGTGATATTCACTGCACCCTGTAAAGAATCCTGAGGTTGAAACAATAATTCAACAAAAATACCAATTTTAATCCGTATTCCAAATTTGGAAACAATTCGAGACACGATACAGTCCCCTAGGTTGTAGTGGAAAAAAACTTTTGTCACGTAAGTGAGCGAGACTTTGTTTCTAGACGGGTTCTAGACTTCAGTTTTTTGTCTTTAACGGGATAACAAGCGATATGCGAAACCCTGATTGTCGTTTACACCATACAGAATAAACAAAGCTCAATAATATTTCTGTTGGAGGCCAACTGTACAGGTCATCGGTTGGCACAATCAAGTCTGGGATATTCACATTAAAGGCTTTTTGATCGCAAGTCAGGATTTGAACCACACGTATAGAAATTACAGATCGGATAAAACGTACTCTGGCCTTGTCTTTAATCAACAGTTTCAAGCCACTACTTGCAGGTTATTTGTAGCCCTTCTACTTCTATGCCATGTAAGTAGCAAAAAGATACAATACAAATTTGAATGATTTTTTAATTTTCTGAAAAGCACATCACGGTTCATGACCCTTTTAATGCATGCTGGTTATGTAGTCTTTATAATATATGTAATACATGTGCTTGGCTATGTATTATCACAGTCTATCCACATTGCACTTTGTATGAGATGTTTCTTTAAGATAGCCCATCTCGCCCACTTTTTTCTGACACACCCATGAATTCAGAAACCCTCACGAATTAAAACCCGTTTATACAGTAAGATTCCGAATTCATAGTGTGACAGTCGGAAAAAGTGTTAGATGGGTCACCTTCGGAAATACCCCTTGCATGCGTTTGGAACAACAGATTTGGGAAAAGGGACAGTTTCCTTTGAATTTGCTTACTATTGCTATGATGGGAAGAAATGTGCCTATGCCAATTGTAAGGTAGATTCAGGTGCAATAAGAGATTTCAAATAACAGGTGCCCCTAAGAAATGTGAAATTCATGATGGTTGCACGAGTTGGTGTAAATCTTTCTATCAAAATATCCCATGTATATGAAGGATTACGCTGAGAAAGTTTCTTTGATACAAAAATGGTGAAAATTTCTAATTTCCCACAGCAGCCAACAACATCGGGATGTTGTTTGGCTGCTGTGGGAAGGAATTAGAAATTTCGAAGTATGGGTATGGGTTGTCATTGTTCAAAACAAAAAAACAAGAGTCTCTTCACAGACTTTAGTAGGCGTCTGTGAAATTTGATATTTCGGTTTAATTATTAACCCACCCCTTCTCACCCCCCCCCTCCCGTCCCTTCGCCCCCCCATACACCACACCTCCACCACACCCCTTTGTGGTTTTAAACAAAAATATGTGACCGGTTAGAAGTTTTTCTGTTGAACGGTTTCAGTGGTATAAAAGGGACCATTTTAGACAAAAAAATCTACACGCGTCATCTCAATTTTTCTTGGAAATGCGAGTAAAATGTCCGTGTTTGAAAGGCACAGTGCGTGACTGATGTTGGTGTAATCCATGAACAGCGGGAGTTTGCTGGCTTCTGTGTGCGAATTTCCTATAGGAGCAAATAGAACATTCGCCTATTGTTTTCTATGAAAATATAAACATATTAAAACACCTTCCTTTCATTTTAAGTTATTTAGTTGGAACCAAAATATAAGGTAGGGACTCAATAGATCTCTAATCTATATGAAATCACTAAGATCACAGGAAAGATAATTGATGAATTTCCGTTGCACCTTTGGAGCTTGTGTCTTTGGACCCAAAAGAAACCATAAAGTAGAAGTTGTATGGTTTGCCTAGAAATTTTACCAATACCAAAATCTTAGGAGAGTTTTAAAATATTAAGGGAAATCGGCTGCAATGTATTTTATTTATGTCAAAAACACTTTTTAAAAAAAAAAAAAAAAAAAAGTGGTTATTTTTTCCCAAATGTTTGTTTCGTTGGTACTACCCCCAGTATCAAATCAGCATGTAATTACAGAACAAAAAAAATGTTTACAATATGTATCAAAGTTGTTTATAATAAATGCTATTAAATTAATATATAAGTAAAAAATTAAGCAATCATGATCTGTGTTTTAATTATTTGGCCTGTTTATCTGTGGTTAGGTTATATTTACACGAGAAAACTGTGGATCACGAAATGCCCTTGTAACATTATCTTGACAGTAACACACGTTTAGATTCTTATGAAAAGGTCCAGCTACATAATTTCGAGGGTTGACAATCAGAAGGACGTAACTCAGCACTGAAAGAAATATTAAAGAATTTCTTTAATTCTGCTGTAATACTGCTTTTGAGAAATGTGATGTTTAATATTTTCTACTAAGCAAATCTATTCATTACTCAAAATGTAAACATCTCATAAAGTTCATATATGGTAATGTAAGCAAACATTATATAAACTTTAGTAAACAAAGAACAATTTTTAATTATGAACAGCAGAATTAAAGAAATTCTTTAACATTTCTTTCAGTGCTGAGTTATGTCCTTCTGATTGTCAACCCTCGTGTACAATAGGATAAGAAACAAATGATAGAAATTGGCATTTTCTTTAGGTGACCCATCTCGCCCACTTTCTTGTGTCTGCAAGAGGGCAAATAAGGATTCTTTGGTAGTGCGTGTGTCTGTGTATCAGTCTGTCTGGGTGTATGTCTGAAAATGTTAACCCTAAACATAATTGCGTATTCCCACATACAGGGTGTCCACCAAAAAATGGTGCAATAAAAAACACCCCTGTTGGAGGTGAAAAATATAAAATGGTGATATACTTACATCATGTCATAAATGAAATCTTGGCTTTTGAATACCATTTACAGCATTTGATTTGGGTGTTGCAATCCAGAGATATGGCTAATATTCTAAGAGGGTGAGATACCAATTGTGCCACTTCATATCAATGTTTCTTTCTCAGTAAACATTCTAAAATGACTCATAAATAAGTAAATAATATAAAAATAGAGCAGACTGAGCTGGAAACAAACATCAAACAATAATTATTGCACATCTTGCATAAATAATACACATTTTAAGAGTTCTGGAAAAGGAACTTCTGTTCTTGAAGCAAATTGAAAATTCAATAAATATAGTTCTGTATTATCATAATGTACGCATGCCACCTCAAATCTAGCCTAGTGATGTTGTTGAAGGTACTTTTGAGTTCGGGAATGTTTGTGCATGGGTTTCTTCTCGCTGATATTGTGAACGGGTTGGTGTAGCGTATCTTCTCTCGCCTTTCACCAATGAGGTCTCTGGTTCAATCCCCGGCAGGGGCTCGTTCTCGGTGGCTTTATGTGAATTTGGTTTCTCGATCCATACTCGTTCCCGCAGGTTTTCTCCGGGTACTCCGGTTTCCTCCTGCTTCTAAAATCGAGCTTCTTCGCATAAATCTGTTCTGGTATTATGGTTTCTCTGATGTGCTGAGCACCTTTCATGGCTGCTGCAATGCACAGCGCCTTTAGCACGTTTACGTTGATATGTCGCGCGTTAAAAATACACATCATCCTCATCATTCCTCCTCCTCCTCCTCCTCCATCATTGAAATTTGCAATCCCATTTTCTTGTCTATTTTAAATTTAAACCTGAATTCAAGGTGAAGGTGACGCTCATCAAATATGTTAAACTTCTGTAATCTTGAGTACTTTTCTTTCATTTTGTTCTGATCTAAAATCAATCATCCTAAAGAGGACATCTCATTAATTTTTCTCATCATTTCTTATCATCATAATGGTATTCAATTACTTAACAGGTTTCTTTGAATTATTGTGTGATGATTGAATGCTTTTAAATCAATAAGCCCTATCAACCTATCAAATTATCAACATGATGCTCTTCCAGTAGTTTGTATCCCATTCTGTGAAAAGTGGCACAATTGGTATTGCACCCTCTCTTAGAATATTAGCCATATCTCTGGATTGCAACAACCAAATTGGATGCTGTAAATGGTATTCGAAAGCCAAGACTTCATTTGTGATATGAGGTAAATATTACATCACCATTTTATTTTTTTTTTTGCCTCCAAAAAGGGCGCTTTTTTTGCCTTACAAATACACCATTTTTTTGTGTGGACACCCTGTACGTGCACACATTTTCATGGCACTTGCATGTAATAGTCTTTGAGTAATGCCCCACAGTTAACCCTCTAACGAGTGGGGTCTGAGGTCATTAGAGATCATAGCCCCGAAATGGGCAGAAATATCAAATTGCTTAATATGTTCAAATATGAATAAACGGGGTTAATTCCATGAAGGGTTCCAAATTCATAGGTGAGTCAGAAAAGTATCGATCAAATGGGTCACAGAAACACCCAATTGAAACTGCCAGTGAAGGATGTTCTGAATCCAGTTCTAAATTGTGTGCATCTTACATTTACTTTTCATTTAGCATGTGCACTACACTGTCTGCTGACAAAGTTAATTTCTCTACCTGGGCCAATTTAGTGGATTTTGTCTGTCTGTTTGGCCATTTATATCATGTAGTCATTTTGATGTATTAGATAATTGTTGAGAGGAATGATGGATTCATAACCCTTTTCGATTGAAATGTGAATTGAATCTACAGATCAAAAAACATTGGTCCAATAGCTTAATGATAAAATGAAAACACCATCAACCTCCCTGGTCATTTATTGCATTACTGTGCTTATCTGGTTGTTAGTTAATATTCTTGGTATTTTGTAATGTTACTTTTGGAATATTTCCCATTTTGGTCCAAATATGCCACGGCATATCTTTTGCAGGGGAAATGATTGTACGGTCACAAAACTTGGTGAGAATGGTCAATATTCAGTGCTGACATTTTGAAGGTCATTTCAAGGTCAAGTGGGGTCAGCCTAGGTCAAATAACTTGGTGGGTGTAGTCAACATTTGACACCAAAATTGTTCAAGGAAGGTCATTTCAAGGTCATTCCAGATCATCTGGGGTTATCCAAGGTCAAATCACTCGAAATGTTTGTATGGTCATGAAACTAGGTGGGAATGGTCAACATTCATTGCTGAAAATGTTGAGGGTCATTTCAATGTCTAGTGGGGTCAGCCAAATAATTTGGTAGGTGCAGTCAACATTGACACTAAAAAGGTCATTTCAAGATCATCCAAGGTCAAATCTCTACAAATCAGGCGCGGATCTAGGTAGGGGGCGGAGGGGGGCGCGCGCCCCCCGGTAATTCTGCAAATTCTTGAAAAATCAGCCCATTTTGAGCTATTTTGGACCAGTTACAGCCTTTCAGCTTTTTTTTTTTTTTTTTTTTAGGTCAAATAACTTGGTGGGTGTAGTCAACATTTGACACCAAAATTGTTCAAGGAAGGTCATTTCAAGGTCATTCCAGATCATCTGGGGTTATCCAAGGTCAAATCACTCGAAATGTTTGTATGGTCATGAAACTAGGTGGGAATGGTCAACATTCATTGCTGAAAATGTTGAGGGTCATTTCAATGTCTAGTGGGGTCAGCCAAATAATTTGGTAGGTGCAGTCAACATTGACACTAAAAAGGTCATTTCAAGATCATCCAAGGTCAAATCTCTACAAATGGTTGGTCAAGTGTACATATGCGCAAAAGCAGGCGAGACTTGTGGATTGAGAACCAGCTTGTTGAATGAGGATGTGGTCCAGAACCAAGAGAGTGTTAGGGTGTGAGATGAACGAATATTGCAGATTTAAATCCAGTGAGGAGGATTGCGATTCTGTCGGCTTTGAACATGCATTGGATGATGGTTGGCCTGATGGTGAGGTTTGGGAAGAGGACAACGGTAGGTTGATCGAGGATAAGGTTTGTGAGGTCGACTGCATCCCAGCAATTTCTCCGAATGACATCTGGGAGGCCCAGGTGGCTGACGAGACCCATTTCCTTGATTTAGCAGTGCAAAGAACAAGTAGAGAAAGGCCCTGGGGCGGACCAAGCAGCTGCACTGAAGACTGCCATTGGGATATACTGCAAGTTAAGGATGGTGTGTATGCAAAGTGATGATGGTAAGACTGTGAAGTGGTTAACAGTGCTCCCCAGAGGGCTTCGGGAAAGGTCTTGAGGAGTTATATGCTTCCAATGCTGCTGCTCACCTCGGTTGTGAGAAAAGATTGCCTAAGGTGCGAGAAAGGTATTATTGGTGGGGGATGAGTAACGATCACTCATCGAGAGCATGCATGGTCCAGTGGAAAAGCGCAGGAACCCCGCTGTGATCAACGTGTCCCCGGGTGGGGGGGAGGAGGTCACGATCTGCTCAATTTGGGCATTGGGGATTTCCAAACGGTAATTTGGGGAACTGCTAGGTGCATTTACTATAGCAGTCTCTGTCTCAGTGACATTACAAAATCAGCTCTTAAACCTTCGTTCAAAAGATCTTAGTAATATGATAATATAAGAAAAAAATATTGACGTCAAAATCCGTTGAGGTTAGTGGATTAACCTCGCTGCAAAACAGTGCAATTAAGAAATAAAGGGTAAAATGTTCATGTTATTGCAAGAATAATGTGTCCGAGGCAAGTAAAAACATGAATAATGGGCGAGGCGAAGCCGAGACCCATTATTCAAATGTTTTTACTGCCGAAGACACAATATTCGGCATAAACATGGACATCGCACCCTTTATTTCTATTCTATTACCCAAATAAATGAAATAACAGAAAAAAATGGCAATTTCTTACAAAAACGGAACAGTTGTTTACGTATTTACAGCGCGCGCCGTGTTTCCTCCGCATAAAGGTTAGCGCGTGCACCTTTAGTGATAATGACACGCGCCAAAAAGAATGTTCGCTTTGCATCACGCACTAGAGCGCAATCGCGACCCATTATTGATATAAAATTGGATCGATTAAGCCCAAATTAATTGGTCGAACTATGAGTTGCAAAAATATTGGGGGAGATGCAGTCGAGCCCAATATTTTTAAACTCGATAGCAAGACCAATTAATATTGGGCGTAAATCATTCAATTTTATCATTATCATGTTTTGGATCCGATATTTCACACACTTGGACTCCTCAAAACATGATAATTAAGAAATAAAGGGTAAGATGTTCATGTTTATGTAAGAATAATGTGTCCGAGGCAAGTAAAACATAAATAATGGGCGAGGCGAAGCCGAGACCCATTATTAAAATGTTTTTACTGCCGAGGACACATTATTCTAAATAAACATCGAACATCGCACCCTTTATTTCTATTCTATTACAATAAGACAGTAAAAAATAATACCGAAAACTGCCAATTTCTAATAAAATGTAACGTTGTTTACGTCTTTTGTTAGCGCGATTTAAAGTCGCGTGTGCGCTTATAGTGAGGGTGGCACGCGCCGAAAGAATGGGCGCTTTGCATCACGCATTAGTGCGTAACGCGACCCATTATTGCGAATAATGGGCAGTAAACAACAAATCAAAGCGCGCTTTGAATAATGGGCAGTAGAGGTAATAGAATGCAGAATAATGGGCAGTAAACTAACCAATCAAAGAGCGCGTTTTGCTGAATAATGGGCGTAAAGGTAATACGAATTAAGAAATAAAAGGGGTCAGATGTTCATGTTATGGGGAGAGAGGAATGTGTCCGAGGCAAGTAAAAACATGAAGAATACCATTATTCAAAGTTTGTACTGCCCGAGGACACATTATTCGACATAAACATGAACATCGCACCCTTATTTCTTTTAATTCTATTCATCTACTGACCTTATTCAAAGCGCGCTCTTTGATTGGTTGTTTAATGCCCATTATGCAATAATGGGGTCGCGAATTACGCCTACTGCGTGTTGCAAAGCAGCACATTCTTTTCAGGCGTGCCATCCTCACTATAAGCGCACATGCTAACATTGACGCGGGAAGACAAATCGCGCGCTCTAAAGACGTAAATAACTGTTACGTTTTAGTAAGAATGGGCCAGTTTTTGTGTCGCCTGAACGAATGTTCATGGGAGGCACATACTAGTCCAAATTTCTGTGTGCCCGTGTGTATGCCGTCCGTATGACTTGGTTAACCTTTTTTTTTAAATGCTCTGCAGGCGTAACGCTACCCCCGATTTAATTCAAAACTTGTAGGATGATAGAGTGAGGTGCTTGCACTATTTTGTGTTAGCTTTTGGCTGCATTAATTGCATATCATGATTTTAAATTAGATTATTTGCATATTTTTCAGGACATTTCGGTTAACCTTTTTTGAATGCTCTGCTGGCTAAACGCTAATCCGATTTACTTCACACTGGGTAGGGTGATAAAGTGAGGTGCCAAATATTAGTGTCGCTTGGCTGCATTATTTGCAATATTAATGAATCATTAGTGCTTAGTTTGGTTTTTTTCTTCACCTGACCACTTTCCTTCCGATCACTTTCCAGTCAAAATGACAACCTTGTCCCCCAAGGCTGTTGTGCAAGTTATTGGAGTTCGTAAGGGGTACGTTAAATGATGTAACTTGGTGGAAGGAAGGGGGTTGGGTTAAGAGGTTCTCGACCTGAGAGAGGTTTGGGCATATTTGGGCGAATACATTGCCAAATTGTGCTATGATATGCACAAAGCAGCGTAATCGCAATATTTTGAACGGTACATGGATATGCAAAATTCCTTCACTGCACGGAAGCCTATTTGGGTGCTCATTCTTCTTTGCAATTGCAAGTTCCTGATGATGATGCATGGGCTTTTAGGTATGCAAATGAGTATTAAATATGAATAATTGCTTTATTGCTTAAAATGGTAATCGGATAGGCAAAAATTCCTTGCTAATGTAAAACTACTAACCATACCATCTTTGGTGAATCGTAGGGAGGGGAAGGGTGGGAGTGTTCGGGAGGGGGCACAGGGTGGGTTGTAGTGGCGAGGGGGTCGTTTTTTTTGGTTACGTCGGGAGGGTTCGGGGTGGTGTGCATCTGGGTGGGGTCGGGTGGCGTCGGTGGGGGGCGCGTTGGGTAAGGGTGGGGTGCGTCGGCGAGGGCGAGGGGACCGCATTGTGACCTTGTGGGACCTGGTGACTTCATGTGACCTTGGTGGACTCGTTGTGACCTTTGTGACCCATGAAACCTGGTAACCTGATGTGACCTTGCTGACCTCATGTCACCTTTCACAAATCAGTGTGCCAGGGCGGTCCCGGGTGGGATGCGAGGGCGGGGTGGGTGTGTCAGGGAGGGGGTGGGTGTGTCAGGGAGGGGGCAGCGGTTGCGTTTGCAGCGGGGGAAGGGTTGGGTGGGGGGGCGGGGCGGGGTGACTTGTGTTACCTTGGTGACCCCATGGACCTTTTGACCATGTGGCTTTGGGACCCTATGCGACCTTTGTTGACCCCATGTGACCTTTGTGATCCCATGTGACCTTTGTGATCCCATGTGATCTTGGGACCATGTCACCTTGGTGACCTAATGTACCTTGGAACCTGTTCACAAACGTGCTGGCAGGACGACCAATAGCGGTCCAAAGCCGAGATGATTTTTCATACATTTTCGGTTACACTTTTTTAAAATGCTCTGCTGGTTAAACACTATGCCCGAGTAATTCAAAATCGGTAATTTTGTATAACACTGTTCTCCAGTGTGCATTGTCTCTTATAATTCATCATTTGCCTAAACTTAATCATTAAAGCAAGTGATCGCGCAACCAGCGACACTTGTGGTTCGGAAAACCGCCTTGTTTTGGTATATTTTATTCTACGGTAATAGAATAATGGGCAGTAAGTAATAGAATTTCCAAAACGGTAATTTAGATGTAAAAGTTCGTGACCAGGCCTAGCCCTTAGTCAAGTAGTGTGGACCGGTTCAATATGCGTAAGAGCGCCCCCTTACTGTTAAGTCTTTGATAAGGACTAGCACTATGGGTTACACCGGAAGTACGGAAGTTGATGTTCATTCGGTTGCGGTTAGGTTGGCCATGTCCTACCCCCGTGTCACTGGGTAAGAACTGAAAAACGAGAACACTTGACACAGGGGGGGGGGGGGGGCGGCCAAGATAGCGTCGGTTTTGCCGTTCCCAAGTTTAGCACGTACTCACGAAAACAACCCCCTTATTTTTTTTATTTTTTTTATTTTTTTTATTTTTTGGACCTTTTGTGGAATTTTTGAGATTGGGTGGTTACATCGCACCCCCCGCACCCCCTTGGTACGGCACTGATCATTAGTCCCATTGTTCGCTTGAGCATGTTGAGGTTTATGTAGCTCATTGGTCACTGCTATTCAAGAAATACATTGAATTGACATTTTATTCATTTTTCAAAATAATGTGCACCCTCTTTCATGTTGGGACAAAGCTTTCCTGTTATTTAAAATAATATGTTTTAATTTTAGTGAAGGGAATATAAGTAATCCCAAGGTCTGGAGAACGGAATATTTAATTAAAAGGCCAACATTGAATCAGGCGACCATAGCCTATCTCAGGTATATGTGGACATTTTCTAGAAAATGAATAATGTCTCTAAATTTTTGCCCTGAATAACAGTGATCTTCAGATCGTACATCATTGATTCATTGACTCCAGCAAATAAGGGCTTATTATTAAATCCGCTCGTTATGCAGCAGGACCAAGCGCTTCGATTCATTTTCATATGGAACTGCAGAGCCATTTGATCAATCAGATGTTTCGATGGAGGACATTGGCTGAGTTCCGTGTTGCTACTATGCAAAATTGGAAAGTTCACAATTTTTGTACAAACAGTTCTCGGGTGGTCCTTAGTAGTCTACAGTGGGGGGTGTTATTTGATTATTGAGGCTTTGTACCGGTGCCAAAATCAGAATGTTTCAAATTATTTTGATCACCCTGTTTAAATTTAAAATCTCTCGTTGCACCTTAATATAAGGTCTGCTGTACGAATATCACAGACTTGTACTCAATGATAATAACCACGGGCGCCGCCAACGGGTCACCAAGAGAGGATATAGTCCAAGAAAAGTGTAGGTTTGACCTGGAACAAATGCTATCAAAGGTTTGACAATGCATTGCTTAGGTACCTAAAATGATATACTTAAAGCCGAGGAAATCCGAGTTGCAGAAAAATATGCTATTTGCATATAAATTCAAATGGCTGCCATTTGATAGATTTTGTAAATCTCGAGTTCTGATACTCGTAGCAGGAATAAGTTCGGTACCTATACCCTGTTTTCAAGGTCTGTGAACACAATTTGACAGTATAATAGCTAGGATGTTTGATTTCAGGACTTAATGCATACATCCAAAATGGCCGCATTTTGATAGATTTTGTCACATCTCGAAACTGCTGAGTACAAAGGAAGTCTAAGATGTGTCATACCAAATTTTGAGATCAATTATTGCAATGTGATTGCATAATGTGAATGATGAGGGACACCTTCTTTTTTAAGTAGCATTAAATCCAAAATTGACAAGGCAAACAAAGCCAACGGTAATAATTGTTACAATAATGATACGTCCTAGGATTTCGTGGCAATTTAACTTGCCAATATTATTAAGTATATAAAGTTTTCATTCTTGATGGATGGCGTTCACCCCAAACCCCGTCTGTACAGTTTCGCTCCAATTTCAACCCTTGATGAAAGATGAAATGTTATTTTGTATGTAATCCAAGAGTATTGTGAAATCAATATCGCTCAAACATCCAAACAACACCCTTTAGCCTAAGATTCACAGGGTAAAAGAGGAAGAAAAAACGTAGCTTTTACATATACCAAACTTTTGACCACTTTACGGTTAAAATCTGGGTTCTTGGGGACGAGGCTATTAGCAATCGCCTGCCCATTAATTTTAATCTTACATATAAAACTTATCAATAATTACGGGATTGTTTAACCTCGTCTAATAAGTTATTTTGGTAACATGTTCTTAACCAGCGGGGGGGGGGGCGGTGATGTGACTAATATAATTATGTTCCCATATTCCACCCCCTGTGAACTTGGTTTTGTGCACCAATGGACTATACGTTGAACCAAAATATGTACCCAAAATTCCCAGCATCTGGCTTCTATAATGTCATAAATACACGGCCGCCCTTGCAAAAATTTTGTGAAATCAGTTTTGTGGTACAAAGGTGTAGGACAATTGAATTTTGTGGCTCGAATAAGAACGAAAAACCTAAATGTAACATAAAACTAATAAATAATGAAGTTTTATCACATGGAAATATTTGTTTTAAGAGCAAATAATGGTTTGTACCAATTGACATAGTAAAAGTATAGGAGGCTTCACCAATCCCCCCAACTTGGCGGCTTATCCTTCGCCGGGTACCCGGGTGAAGGGTGTGGGTTCGATTTTTTTTCAATTAAAGTGTCAAAGGAGATAAAAAAATACCTAAAATACCTCCACTAGCCTTTTCTAAATTAAATCTTAAATATGTATTAATTTTCAAATTTAAAAGTACAAAATAGTTTGCGACATAGTTAAAATTGGGGGCATTTGGTGAGTTCATTAAGTGTGCTCTATTAAGCAAAAACATAACGTTTAAAGGTTCTTTAGCTTGGCCTATCTCTGTTCCATTTTTTCACCATACCGATGTCTTTGTAACAATGTTGGGGTTGTCTATAACGGTTGGAGGTGAGAGAGTTATGGTTTGGGATAATCACAAAGGGAAACAGGTAGAGATTAAGGTCAACTCAGCAGCAATCGTTAAGGGTGTTGAACAGCAGGGTACTGTTGAGATAGGCACATTTGCATTCTCTTTCAACAATATATCCACTTTAACAATCACGTTCTGGTGGTTAATTGGTTAATTATTGGTGCGGATCGATGTTTCCTTACAGTAAAAATACTTTTGAAATGTTTCAACAATGACAAAAATATTGCACTTTTATATGTCATTTTGAAAATTTGACAGTCTCATTGACAAATTTAAGTTTGTGAAGTAGCCCAAATTTGTTCACTAATTGTGGCATTTGCTAAATAGAAGTTGCCTTTTGCCGCCAAAAATGTCGTTTCTGAATTCGTCTTATCATGTTTAGTTAAGTGATATTGACCAAAGAGGAAAATTAAATCTTCTTGAAAAACCACTATATCTATGTGCTGAACATCATAATAGAAATCTTAGTCTACTATCCTGTCATACCCCTCCTTACCTCATTGCTTTCATAAAACCTTTCCCCAAAAATGGAACAAGAAGTAGCAGTCGACACCCTAGCAGGGATAGAATGGATGGAATGGCCTGTTAAATCACCAAAATTCACTAATAAAGATTTTCGTGGTATCAGTTGTCAAAGCAGATAAAAACGGAACAAATTGCATGGAATACACTCCATAATAAGACGTGTCTACTAACAGTATGAAACTCTTGCCTGATCTATACACAATCCGACGGAGAATATGTTCGACCCTACGCGTGGGCGGCGCACTCAACATCCGCCATGGACTGGGGGGCATCTTTTTCATTTCTAGTTTACACCGCGTTTTACGGTTACGTGTTACCACAAAGAAGAAGCGCTAATTTTGAGTTTCAGTGCTGATGGCAACAAATCTCAAACACTATTTCACTGTTAACATTTTGTATATCATCATGGGTGACTCAGGAAAAAAAGTAAATGTTTTGGTGCAACAAATAGCGATAAAAAGTTACAAAATGGGGAAACGAACGTGTGGGAAATTCACTGACAATGAAGAATGTGATGTCTTGCAGCCGTACCAGATGCATCCCAAATGGAAAAACCCACCGAATCTGCCAACTGAAGGGAATGATTGTATTTTATTTCTTTAGTTGCTTTAAATACGATTTTTTGTGTTCACAAAAATCCATTTTAAAACATGGTTAATTCAGTTCCAAATGTCACGTACACCATACATGTGCCTTACAATAAAAACCAAAACAATCAGGGGGGGTTAGGACACGATCCTGATCGATTTGGGAGTTGGGGATTTCAAAACGGTAATTTGTGGAACTGATACGTGCATTTACAATGGTAGCTGCCCATGTCTCACTTTCATTACAAAATCTCCTCTAACCCTAGTTCAATACATCTAGTAATATCATGATAATAAGGATAAATTATGGACTTCAACAATCCGTCGGGGTTAGTGGATTAACCCCGTGCAAAATGTGTAATTCCAATTAACGGGTACATTAGATTAATATTCGTGACCAGGCCTAGACTTTAGGCAAGTATGAGTGTAACCGTTCCGATAGCGTAAATAAGCCGGGGCCCCCTTTGTCATCCGTTTAGTACTTGAAAGGACTAGCAACGCAGCTCGCGCCGGATGTTTGTTGATGCCGATTTGAATTCAAGCTGTTTGTGTTAGGATGGCATGTCCTACCCCCTGAAAAACAATCATCGTATCCCATTCAGTATAAATACCACATTGTAATGCCGGTCATTTTTCCCGTGTACTGATAGTCCAGGGCGTAGCACATTCATGCACACACGAGACTATTTTGTAAGATCTCCAAATCGATCACATGGCACGGGGCGTCCTTTCTAAAACATCAACAACCCGCATCGGACGATGTCACGTTTTTCACAAATACGATCGGTCTTTGGGAACTATTAATTGTCACGTACCCGGAATATACAAAAATTCTGTTGTACTTTGTTTTGTGGATGGTTTGTTTTTTTGTGGCTGCTTTATTAACCAATTTTAACACGTATTCTAACCATAAGCTTTCATTTCTCAGTCACGCAAAGGGCGAGATAACCTTCAAAATTTTTACACCAAACAGAAGACACGTGCCATGGAATTCAGTTTAGCCCAGTCCTGACACCCATCTCAATAAATCCATGGGAATGAACGGTTTGAAAATGTTAAATATTGCGTTAAAAAGGTGGTTATAGTGTATGTAGGCTACTGTGTGTTGGTGGCCGGGATGCCCCCAGTAATGGCGGCGGACGTAGAGGGTGTCCGTCGAGCTTCCCCGTCGGATTCGGGTATAGAACAGTAAAGGAAAACTTTCATTTATTCGAGCTGTAAGAAAAGATTTCAGTAATCCCTTTACTTTTTGGCAAATGAAGCAATTGAGCTACCAAGAAAAGCCTTTAAAGGAACAATAAGGATTTTCTCTCTGAAATGTGTCATTTTTATGGTAGCCGTCCTAAGGATGTTCTCTTTGAATTTTGAAAATTGATCAAGAAGTTTTTAATCCACAAATTTAACTAGATTATTTTATCAGTTGGAGTCCCCGTGTCTTTAAATAGCAAACGCTTCATAATCATTGTTCTGTGATAACATAAGCATGGACCCCAGAAACAAGAAACAAATTTCAACATAAACTAATTTCAAGAAAAGTCAACAAAATGGCAGCCATATTGGATATACAAATAAGGCATAAACCACTCATCTCACATGTTATTGGTGTTCTATTGATTTCGTAGACCCAAAACATGGGTTTAGAGACACAAACATTACATCTCTACGACCCTCGGGATCATGGAGTGATGGGCAAAAATCCTTTGAAATGGCGGCCATTTTGAATTTATGCAATTAGGAACATATTTCTGCAACCCGGATTTTCTCGGACGTTTAGTATGTCATTGGGGATACTTCAAAGAAATGCATTGTGAAGACACAAAACTTTGATAGCAATTAGTTCTAGGTTACACAAAAATTTTCATTATCTTTACTGGCCTCCTAATATCGGTGGCTTCCCACGATGTGTTGCTTCCGGTGGGGGTCTTGTACTGGGTAAATCGTTGGAGATGAAACATGCATTGGCTAAATGAAAGTACCGATCACAACCAATTTTAAGGATGTTTCTTCACTGACGATTCACATGACTCGCGGGCAGAAAATTATCGTTGGAAGCGTTTGCTTGTGGGAGGCTACTGATTTCTTCTCTAGGGTCGCCCAGGGGATGGATGTCATGGGAAGTTGACTCCGGTTGGTTGTTTAGTAATTTTGTATTATTTTTTTTAAAAAAAATCGGTATGCTTACCCTTTGGTCAGTTTTTATTTTATTTTTTTTCGGGGGGGGGGGAGGGGGGCTTATTCCACTGGTGGGGTTAATGTTTCTAAAAGTAGTCTTGAGGGGCGTGTCGTATTTGCATATGTCTGCCACTGTCTCTTTTTTTTCATATATAAAATATGCCATAGACTTACTGATATATCGTTATTATATGCACAGGCATTGGTTGCCTATGTGTATATTTTCTGATTCACTCTCACTGCTATTGTTGCCGACTTCTCCTGTCCGTCGCCCTGTCTCGTAAGTCTCGTCCTCACACTATTGCGTCCTGTTTTTGTTTGTTTGTAGCTTGTTGATGTGGTTGTTGCTTCACGTAACTTGTTATTGCTTTTTTTTATAGTATGTACATTTAATTTGGGTGACTAATTTCTCAGCGCTGCTCGTGTTTTGGTCTGCCCCCATCATTATTGCTTTCTCTGTATTTATTACACTGATTTGATGGACAAAATAAACTGCACTATATCCATGCAGCTGAAAGTATTCAGTGTTAATCACAAAACACCCCGATTTAGATTACCTATACTATTTCATGGTGTGTGGAACACAACTTAACTGTCGCTCTTGAGAATAATTAAAGTTAAAGGTTCTGCTGTGTGTGGTCACACCCACAGTTACTTTGACCCTATATTTCACCATTTATTGAAAGGAACGAAGGTGAACACAACTCATGGGGGGGGGGGGTGTTTTGGCAACTGCGACCTAACATCTTGGTGCGAACCAAACCCTAACTTGCCGCGTAACCAAATTTCTATTCAATTTACGGGTTTTTAGCAGAAACGAAAATCATTCCACCTATATGAAATATAGGTAATCCCCGGGTTTTGCCGAATTGAATAGAAAGAGGTCGTACATTGTCACGATTACAGGATGTTATTGCATAAATCTATTGACACATCTATAATGCAATATCCCTAAATAAGACGCACCATATGGTTTTCAGGTTTTGTCCATTGGAGTATTCTTTCAGAAAAACCTCCAGATTATTCCACCAAATGTCCCGACTGTACAACATCACGAAGCTGCCATCTTATTCCCTGTGCTAATTTACACGCCGCACCATACCGAACAGAAGCCAGCGTGATATATAAAGGAAGATCACTGTCTAATTGTCGTAATTAGAATCCTAAAAATAAAATATTATAATGTATTTTATGTTTATATGTCTTGTAAATGTTTGATATTATAAGTAATCAAGATGTTCATATGACACATTTGTGTTGAGGTGTCGTTTAATTCTGATACCTTACCTTTTCCTAACTAATCACTTAACGAAACTTCTTACAGCATGAATGAACGGCGCCTCCCTGATTAAAGTTTAATAGTTGACAATGTTGGGTCAATCGTATTATAGTGCTATACAAAGCACAGATAAGGTCAACACTGCCAAAATCATTATATTTCATTGTCAATTTTGCTCAGATTTTTTTCTAGACGATTACAATGGCTGGTTGAAATCGATCAAAGTCCATATAGCAAAATTGTCAGGGGTTTAGTTCTGACATCCATAGTCTGACTGTCTTGCCGATGCTAAAATGCACAGCAAAAACCACACTATTTCACACAAATGACTAGTTCAATAAACCGTCTTGCTAGCTCGATATTCCGATTTTTCCATTCCAGTTCACATGGGCTATTGGAACATCGTGTCACAGAGCATTGCTCTTTCCAGGTTTACACGGATTGTACATTGCACGACCCCGCAGCAATTGGCCGGAATAGATCAGATCACACACATTATGCATGGTGTTGACGTTGAAATTACATCACGTGCCTCGATGTGTGGTGGTTGAGTTTAAATTTAACATGGCGTGTGTATTGCAATGAGTTAGCGGTGCCCGGCGGCAACCCCTATAGTCTCTTTGTGTCCGGTAAAAGTTTGGTCGTGCTTAATTGGGACAGGTGGTGGTGTTCGCTGTTGTGTGGTGGTGTAGTTGCTCAACGGTGCTGTTACTAATAAATTATTTAATCCAAAATGTTACAACTTGGACTGGCCTCCAAATCAACCATTTTGTTTTTTCAGTTATTGAGGTGTTAGGCCAAGTAAAAAAAAACTTGTTCTCGTCCTAACTTTTTGAAAAAAGGAGGCGGAAGGCAGTTTTTTTTTTTGTTTTTTTTATTGCGATCCAAGATGGCGGATGGTCCTTTTTATTACGCTGTACTTGGAAAATCTAAAAAACATTGTGGTTTAGCTCACAAACGATGAATTTTGGTCTTAGATCGGCAGAAGATAATGGCCTATTTCATGCAGATGACAGTGATTGAAGGCGATTTCCGTGGGTATTTCCCGTTTCTGAAACAGACAGCTCTATTTAAAAATGACGGCTCTAAACATGCTCAGAACAGGAAGTACATTGATATGTCGTTATTTCCAGTCGTTATTTTTAATTTGATGCAACGTTTTTAGTGGAGATACACGGGGGTAACTCCCCCCCCCCCCAATTAATAAAAAAAATATCGACTGTAAAAAAAGAGAGTACGTTCCACAAGGAGATATTCAATTATTCATAGACTTTAATCACAGGCGCATAGGACTCTACACTGTTGCTGACGTCGTACGATAAACAGACTGCTAATTCAGGACTCGAAAAAAGAAATAAAAAACCAAGGGTCCCTGGGACCCTGAACCTGAAACTTCAAGGGTCCCTCACTATTTACAAGGGTCCCCCCATAATATGAATATTTTAACCATTTCCAAGATCGAGTTGACAAATGAAGATGCAGCATATGGTTACAATAGCATGGCATTATCTGTCAACATCTTGAGCCCTGGTCAGGCCCCTTGTATAAACTTGCGCCATGTCAACATCATTCTATCAATTAGGCCAAGTTTGTATCATAAATCATGTACACATCTGGTTTGTCTTTACACTTTAATTTTATGCAAATGCCTAAGCGTTTTAAGATTCTCATTCTAGTTGCAAATAGTGCTTGTGGCACTTTGATTCAAGATGTAGCCGAGAAAGGTGGTTTGCTGTTCCTCCTACAATAATATGCTAGTTAACATGACAACGACTGATCCCGTGTACCTCTTATTTTAACGTTACATGTGAACTCAAATACATCTAGTAAACAATATGCTCTTAAAACACTATTTTCAAATGTTCATACTATGTGTCTCGAAGTGTCATGCAATCAATGTAGATGTTGATAGTTATCATTAATATAAAGTAGTAAATATTTGTAGTGAGTGTATTAATTCTTCAAACCACCATTTTTGACGGGAATTGTGAGAACCTGTTCGAAAAAAAATCTTGGAATTTTTCTCTCAAATTGAAAATCACAATCCCAAGATAAGTTCCCTGACTAGTATTGCTCTTATCTCGTTCTGATAGGGGACCTGGGGGCTCCCATTTTTGACGCACAATGCATTTCCGTACGTTGTCACCCCCAAAAGGACCCCTTATTTTTTGTTTAAATTCATCTAAGGACCCTGTATAGTTTTTGAAAATTGTCCAAACGTCCACTCAAAGAACCCCTATTTGGGGGGACCTTTTAATTTTTCCCCCAAAGACCTGCCTCTATTTTTAAGAAATCGCCACTTACACCCATATCCCATGTGAGTGCCCCCCCCCCCCATAGGGCGTCTTGGCATTGCATTACATTAGCCTACTGGTTCATCCAAAATTTAAAATACTACTAAGTCTCCGACTGAGAGAACTAGCAGCGATCAGTGCTATGTTCCCGTAGATATAGCATTTGCATACCTGTATGCTATGACTTTTGGCATTACTACCCTTTTGCTACTACCTCTGCGTATTCCGTGAGTCATTTTCAAAGGGTTGCGACAGCACGAAAAGGTACAACCCTTCCGAATTTTGAACTTTCAATGGCAAGTGATGGCGCTAATACGTCCGTAATTCCGCGATAGGTGCCACTAACTACCGGCGACTAGCCCTTCCCGTGGGATGAGGAAAATTATATTTGTCTTGAATCGCAGTAATTTATCTCGGACTGTGATTAATCTCATTAATTTCTGACGAATATCTGGTCTCCTTTTTACGATCGATTTTTATAGAACGTTCGCCATGACACATGGGAGTAAATTAGGTAACCCGGCGTTAGAGTGCAACATATCGGGGATATTATATAAATTTTAAGGATACGCAAATATTGTATTTATTTCGGACGCTGTAATTAATAAAATCAAAATACCGACTGTGAAAGAGTACGTTCCATATGAATAAGGACTGACATAATGAGAACAAATTAGCGAACTAAAATGTGAAATTTACCCCATAATAAATTTACCCCCTTATTAAAAAAAAAAAAATTAATGAAAAGAAAAAAAAAAAAATTTTTTTGATCGGCGGCAGCCAAAACGCATGCGCGCGAGGACGAGAATCTAGTATATGTTTTTACTTGGCCTTATTTCAATCTCAAACCATGGGAGTATAGGATTGGTATCTCAGTACTATAGCATGGACCTTGAGCATTTTAAACATTATTGGTTAACATAAAAATGGCATAGAGGTGTAGCAGATGGACGAAAAAAGCATTATTGCGAGAGTATTTCACGAACTAAAGGGACATAATGGCATGAAAAACTATTCAGAACATAATGATATGGACTTTTCTGAATGACTGCCACCAATTGAAAAACAATTTGGATGTTTACATTCGCAAAAACAGCAAGAGTTTAATGGCATGTTTCGTGGGGGGTTGGCACGTACTTACGCATGCTGAAACACTACAAAACTATAAAAATGAAAATGGCCTATTGATTTTTCAATTTTTTTCATGAAAGCTTAATTATTCAAACATCTCACAAATGTGAACTTGTTGCATAAATGTCCAAACATGTGTCAACTCGCCCGAAGCATTATTAGGAAAGGGAATACACTGTATCTATTTGAATCAAAGCGGCACTGCCACATTTTGTTTACAAAATATTGAAATTTCTTCAATTTGCCCCCAAATGATAGTCTAGATAGACCATGGAAGAATGGCGATGTATTTTTACACCATAAATAAGTAAATAACATATCCAAAAATAGGTAAGGACATAATTCACAAAATAAAGGGCTAAAGACATCAGGTAATGCGGGCTAACTTTAGGTTTGCTGTAGCTTTAAATCACCAAATAGGCCTATCTACAGCTGTATCAAAAAAAGTGGTACAATCAGAAAAAAATTGGTTAACATAGAAATTTCAAAATAAGTCATCTTACTTGGCTAATATTAATGAACTAAGATCGGCTTCCAATGGTGTTTGTTTCATTTATTTGATTTGTCAATCAGAGATATATCATTTAGTGCGATACACCAAAATCAATTCTCCTGTGACACTTTTATGCATGGGCAGTTGTTTCGCGCAGTTAAGCCATGCTGTCTGAAGCCTACAAAAGATGACAACTTGACAAAAGAAACAAACACAGATTAAATAAACAAAGGCAAGTCTGGTTTTATAAAAACACAAGTTTAATAGTGCAACATAATCCGTCATGATTAAATATCTTTAATAAATAATAAACAATACAATGATTATTGTAATCAATGATATGGAGCTTGAATTTATTACAAAATTGGGATCTGTTAAAATCATGCAGAAGGAATGTAAATGCAACCTCAATAAACACTCCAAATCCAAAAACGTGGTTTAAAATATTGCACAATCTTGTGCATTTACTAATTGTGGAAGTCAATAACAATTGGAATTTGGAAGCAAAAGTATCAAGGTGTTGGTAGGATTTGCGTTTCATGATACTTCAAGATCATAAAACTCCCTCCAGGTTGCTGTATGCTCATGGTCTCTTCTAACAAACACCACTATGTCAAATGTTTTCCACTTTATCTTAAAGCCAGCACTTACGATGATACTTCCACCATTACGTAACATTTTCGTATCTTTTAGAGTTTCCTTTATGAAGTTAATACCTTTTAAAGAATTTCAGATCTGTTCAAAGGTGAAAACTTATGCTTAACTAATTCTTTCACCGTTCTCATTCAACCAGAAGTGGCACAAACTCGATTTTTGTGTTTCGCAGTAAACTAGAGTTATATCTCTGATTGAAACAAAGCAAAGAGATTGAAACAAAATATCTGGAAAGCCTGATCTTCTCTTTAATATGATTATCAAAAGACTACTTATGTTGAGATAAATATTGAAAAAAAAAACCCGGTTTTGATGACCATTTTTTTTAAAATTAAAATTCTCTCTTAACATTCTCAATGATTTTAAAACCACCAAGGTCAAAGCACAGGTCCGGCTTTTTTTTGTGTGTGTGTGTGTTAAACGCCATTTATGTCGTCTGATGAATAAAATTTCGCTGGAGTGTTTTATTATAAATCGATCCGTTTACCCATTGGAGTTCTGATTTGGTCTTAATCATTCAGGTGAGGGTAAAAAAATATGGTTCTTCATAATTGGTGAACACCATCGATAATGTGATCATGTAAAATTAGTTCGTTTTGGTCAAGATTGAAGTTGGATGGATTTGACTAAACAATTTCGGTATGAATTTGTCGCGGGCTGGCGAACATATACACAGATGGACATACGTAAAAGATACTTTTATGGTCAAGTATGTCACGAAATAAATTTATAAGGCGCATAATTTTATCAAGGGCCTTTTGCTGGGGGATGTAAGTGTAGAGATCCAGGCCCAGGCCATGTGGCTCGCGCGCTCGGAGTACAGGGCGTCCTGAACTCTGATACAAATGTATATATAAAAAAGGAAAATACCCAATTAGAGAGTACGCGAGTGTCTCGCACAATCGTTCGATCCAGGAGTGCAAGGTTTGGGGTTTTGGTTTTATTTTACAAAAATAATTTAGAAAAGGGCTGTTTTGATATTAGAGTGTATCGGAGCGCATAGCTCTGTAGCGCATAGCTCTGTAGCCATGGCGCGTATGTTCAAGGGTATTTGTTTGATAGAGATTACTTTTGGCAGGGGAAGTTTTCTGGAGTTTTGAGTTATGCACGGTCATTTAACAGAAGCATTAATTGATGTGAAACTTTAATAGCAGTGACGATGAACACAGTGGCAACGGACGTGGGCCCGGGGCCTAACTGTTGAGTAATTTAATCAACACTTACAAATGTACTGATATTACACTGCGTATGCCTATTATTGCATGGCTGTAGCATAATCTACATTTGGGTGGTGTTACGACTATGGAGTTATGACTTAATGATAATCCTGTGGTATTGTCATAGTGTAGCCAATTTAGAATTGTGTTCACGACAGTCGTGCATATTAGCCTTTGCCTACTCGAAAAATCATCTGAAATACATTTATTTGAAAAAGGCCATGGTTGGATTCGAACCTGTTGATACCTGCATTATAAATCGATGCTCTTATCCACTACACTATCGAGGGAGGATGTGGGTGGTGATTGATTTTAACCTCCCCACATAATAAGCTTTAATGAAATAAAAACCGATAATACTATTGTGATATGATAGATACACTATATAAATAGCGCCCGCATAAGTTTGTCGGGTAAATAGATTTCACAAAACAGTATTCGCCGGATAGTTGGCGAATAGTCATTCCTTGAAAAGTACCACACTATGAATTAACTGCATTGAAAAATAGTCTTACTACGCCTTCAAATGCACTGAAACTAGTCTTTACTACAGAACGCATGTATAGTCTCACATCTTGATCGATTACGCTGTCACAACAGCGATACAAGAATGCTTGCTGCTTTGCCGTATTTGTAGTTATAAACGGTAACGAGTTGAATAGTGGTGTCACGTGTCAGGGCAGGTCAGTGTCGGTATCAGGTATCAGTTCTCTTCGGGGGCGACCGATTATATAAATCCGACTATGTTAAATCAAGGTTGTAAATGACCCTCTGCCCAAAGTGCTATTATTTTTACAACGAAACCGTTGATTATGTCTAAACAGTACAAAATGTACTTTTCCCTATGATTCAAAAACCGACGTTACCGATGACGATAAACGGTTGTTTTTTTCCAAGTAGAAAAATTAAACAAAATAGAAAAAAAAAACAAAAACAAAAAAATGGATACGTACGTCATTTTTACCTGAATGGGTCCCCGAAGCAAAATCATAAACCATCAATGCCGTGAAGTCATAAATATTTATTTTCCAAAAATTGGCTGGTATTCATAATAAAATTCCTTTTTAAGATTCAAAACATCTGTATATTGTTCTTAATAATTAATTCAATTGTCCCCGCATGACTGTGAAAAAGATGGGTCCATAATCTACAAACTGAAAAACATAGGGCAGCCGGCTCTAATACCCTTAACGTGGACTGTATGAGCAGACGGATCACGTTTTAGTTTAAGCGCTACAGCTACTTGCGCGCGGCTGCGGGGGTTAGCCGTCGAGCATAATTGATATTTGGTAAAATGAGGAAATTAGAAATAAACAAAAGTGGTCAATTTGGTGAAGTTTTAGATTTAAAATTCAATTTATCTTCATTGAAATCAAAACGTCATGCACTTCATATGGAGATAGGTCGTTTTATTTCGAGTGATTAAAACCAAACTTTGATTGGTAAATTCAGCTGACCTGCTGAGGTACGGTTTGTAACCTTGGAGTCACAAAAAGTGCAGTGCTATTTGTAGTTTTGGCTACAACTTGAGTTCGTCTTTAGGGGATTCACTTACATAATTGTGTATATTAGCCTCAATTTGTGATTAAAAATATTATTATTTATTTCAATTTTATGGAAAAAAGGTTTCTCATGGAAAAAGCACTTGTTTATTATGGCAATCCCCCGTGAGTATATTGAGACAGGACCAGGTGTTATTTTACTAGATATATGTGCAAAGAAGTGAATGGGGAATTCCCCAAGATTGTAAATTTAGAAACTGAGTAACTTGTTTATGCTTTGAGATCAAAACAGATTGCATAATATAGGGATTCCCATCATGTTATAAATGTTAGGTGATGCAATGCGGATGATGTAATTTATGTGAAATCCAATTGGTCAGTGCAAGACTATGTTTATGCATGATGATGCTGTAATGATTATTATTAGAGAGGGGAATCTAGCTGTGAGAAGTTAAATACTACTCACTGAAAAGACTCAGGGCCAGCAGTAGTAACCAGGAGCTATACAGTATAGTTATAGCTAGTTTTAATCTACAATAATGGTAGATTTAAGCCTTACAAGTGCCAGAATTTATAATACTTTGGAGACCGCCGGAGCTTGAAAGCTGAACTGTTCGCTGTCGTCTTTTAAGCCAAAAGAGCTTTAGTTTTGGAATCAAAGCTGTGACATGATTTCGAAAATTGTCATTTAAAAGTTGGCAAACCGTTTTTTAGGTTAATTTATGTGAGGGTGCTGAATTAAAAACAATATCGTTTACCCAGGGCGTTCTGAGACCATTTTCAATGGGTAGGGGTGGGTGTTGCCGTTGTCATATAACACAGTGTTCGTCTGTCTGAGTGTCCTACCACCCATCTGTCTATTGTGTTCTCCATTGAGTGTTGTATGCATCATTTGTTTCAGCACTGTACCCAAATGGCCTCGTCTACAAGGTCACGGTTTTTTCGTACATGTTGCTATGGTAGCTAGGACACTCTCTCATGGGGGACACTCAGTTTCTTTACACCGGCAAAACTGTCAATTTGCCGACACGATTTGTAAAATGAGGAGGATCGAAACACAATTTCAACTTCTACATCATTAACACAATACCATTTCACTATATATCGCACAATGCATTTAGCAATCGATCGTAATATCTTCCGACAAAATCATTACGAAAATATTTCATTCAAATGTTCAATTTTTGCTCCTATCAATCAATACTACGATACTTGGTAAGGAATGTATGCAAGTGCCAAACTCTCATATCAAGTAGAGAACACATAGACATAAATCGGAACACGCACCTTTAACAAGGAATATGCCTGCAACATTCGTTTTGAAATCCTAACCAGTCTATTGTTCGCGGAATTTTAATATCTCGAGTTTAAGCCATTCCCCGAAACAAATTTGCCGCAAAAAATATCCTGTCGTCAAATGACACGGCGCCGGGTAAAGACGAAAGTGTTTGCGGTTGGAGTTTCGCGGAAGAGGTTTTCTATGACGTTATAACAGATGAATTTTTTTTTAGGAGCGCTGCACAGGAGCGCTCCCATTTCTGGGTTCGAAGCGCAATAGATATATATGGGAGCTAGCAGACATTTGTAACACATCTCATTGTACAAAAGGTTTGAGTGATTAAATATGTTGACAACCTGACAGGAACCCCAGAAACGTGTGCTTTAAGGAGAGCGGCCAAGACAAAGATTGTACAGGGATCAAATTTTTAAATTGATCCAATCGTATTGAAAAGTATACCACGTTATTTGTCTTACCATAAGGATTCAGAAAAGGTATAGTTTGTACTACCTACAACGTAAAGTTTAAGTGTTATAGGCTAAAAACAGCAAAAATCAATAAAAGGGGCAATTTCAGTTGTACAGGGGTCAAATTTTAAAGTTGCTCCGATTTGGATAAAAAATCGTGCAAATTGTTGGTGGAGTTCATAGGATTAAAATAATGAATAGTTTGAGTATCCCAAATGCTTGCTTAACAAAGTAGGGGGGAAACAAGGTCAAGCCCGATTGAATGCAACGGACGCTGACCTTTTGTGCCTCCTACATCGGAAACTAAGCATTTAAGACAGTTAAAACTATTCCTTCGGTTCGGGGTTAAGAATTGGCCCGATGTGCTCTCCTGCATGTCGTAAGAGGCGACTAAAAGGGCTCCCTGCGGGTTCGGGGTTTAGAATAGGCCCACTGTCCCCCCCTTATATGTCGTGTCGTAAGAAGCGACTATAAGGGGCAACTCGTCTGTTATTTGAACTTAAATTTAAGACTCTGTAGTATAAGATTGTATTATTATAAGGTGTACTATTGTATGATTGTATTATTATAAGATGTACTTAAAAGTGTTAAAATTATAATGTGATAATTGTTATAACTTGTATAAGTAGCTTAAAATCAGTATCAGTTTAGGTATGATGCTCAAGTGAATTACTAAGTTAAACTTCTTTTTCAAATAAATATACATTTTCAGATATGAGACCATCTATTTAACCTGTATTTGCCTTAATGTTTCAACATTGTATTGATTTATCTTGTTTTTTTGTATCCCGTGTTTGTGTGTTCTGAGGTGATTGTTGATTGCCAGTATTTGAAGTTGTAGAAATTTTTGCTTGATACATAGATGGGTGATGAACTTTTTCATCAGTGTATGATGTGTATAATTATAACTATGAATTAATCAGTATATCTCTTGTAGCTGTGTTTTTCTGTAGATGTGTGTTTTATAAGTGTATTGTTGCAATCAATTGGTTTATCTTGTTTGATACATGGATGGGTGATGATCTCTTTATCAGTGTATGATGTGTATCTTTTTATGATTCTAATGGTTCAAGGTCATCCTGCGGTGACCGATGATCAGATTTTGTTAAACCTGGGGACAAGTTGTTCGTTGTATAATTACATGGCAAAATGTATCAATGGTCTACATGGTCTAATTTTCCCTGGATGTTGCAAATGGTGCTATCGCCAAATCACTTACAATGGATCTTCTGGTTAAGTATGACAAGAGGACTCATTTGGCATCACTTTCAACAACATCCGAGCATTAACCCCCATGATGACCTCGAACCGTTATGAGGATAAACCGCTTTAACTAAAGGTCGGAACCTAGGCAAATATATACTTTTTCTAATCCTTATAAGGAGATGAACACGTTAGTGTACATTAAAACACAATTTGACTCGATTTCATTTTTTCCGCTGTATTAACATTTACCCCTTAAAGGGGGTTTGGTCCGATTTAAGTATATGAAGTTTTCATCTTGATAGAATGGCCTTCACCCAAAAACCCTATCTATAAAGTTTCGCGCCGATATTTCAATCCGTTTTGATGCGACAGCTAGAAACGTGATTTTGTGAGCCCCATAGAGTACTGTGTAAAACTAATATTGGTCGACCAAAATGGAGTACACTTTCGCTCATAACTCCCAAACCAAACATCATTTAGCCCTAAGATTTCACAGGGTAAATGAGAAAAATAGTAGCTTTCTTCTGATATCAAAATTTCGACCACTTCCGGTAAAATCTGGGCTTCTGGGGACGAGGCTATTAGCGATCGGGCCATGGACCTTTAAGGAAGGGGCAGCAGTCTGAAAATTTGAACCCCATAATTTCCTGACAGTCTAGGCCCCATCGAAACCCAAACAGCAAGAAAATCCATTTTAGCATGAAAATCCTATGGGATTACACAACTCACTGCACTACGATGTTAATATCAAAGTAAGAACAAAATATTTTAAATGTCTTTTAATAAGTTGCCATTACATCTCTTTTATAAAACCCACATCGAGAATACGAAGAGTAAAGTATGTTCACGCAATAACATCTTGAACAAACTCACTGGCACAAGATGGGGTGCTCGCCCACATACCCTAAGATCGACGGCACTTGCCTGTGCTACTCATGTGCAGAGTATGCTTGCCCTGTATGGGAAAGATCGACCTATGCCAACTTGCCAAGAAGCTTGATCCAGCGTTAAATGCCTCCTGCCGGCTTCTCACAGGATGCCTCCGTCCAACACCAACGGAAAACTTACACATCCTAGCAGGAATTGCTCCACCAGACATCCGCCGTAGCAGAGCGAGCATGCAAGAACGTAGCTGCCAAGTATCTAAAGTGAAGTACCCTATGTCTGGACATATACCTGCTGCCAATCGTCTTAAATCCAGAGAGAGTTTCCTGAACAGAGTCCAACCTCTTCAAACAGTCTCTAAGGAGCTTAAGAGAGTTGCCTTGTGGAAAGAAAGGCTTGCCATCAACCAAGGAACATCTATTGGTGTTGAACCTGGTGAGCATCTCCCACCTGGAGCTGACTCCTCATGGTCTTTGCGAATGGCGATGCCTCAATAGATTGAGAACCAGAATTGGCCGATCTAAGGTTTCCTTGCAGAAGTGGGGCTACCTAGAAGCAGATCAGGACACTACCTGTGGTTTTGGTACAGCACCACGGACAATGGAACATCTCTTGGTCTGCCCACTGCTGGAGCAACAAACAAGGAACTTGCGGAATTCAGTGAAGCAGCCAGATATTGTACCCATCTCTGGCTGGAGCATATTTGAGAACCACAGTGTTTGGACACGATAAGAAGAAGAAGCCATTACATCTTGGTATTAAAAACCGAATGCATGCTTTTCGGCTCAAAAAGAATATTAAAAAGCTTGAATTTTCAAGGTTGAATGTCTATGACAGACTATCAAAGGGAACGATTTTGTCAATCTGGGTGTCAACATTGACTAATCTGTGTCCGGGGAGGCTCTTGTCAATAACAACATTAAAAAGGCTAATTCTATGATGTATCGCAATTGCCTTAATCCAAATAGCCGTTAAATTCTTTGCTTGACATTTAATCATTGCCACTTTGTTCTTTGTATTCAGGTCTAAATAATAGTTTTAAACATATATTACAGATCACTCAAAATCAAATGTCTGTTGTATTAAAAAACTTTGGTTAATTGCTTTCATGTTCACATTAATTTACTCGTGGCTGAAGATTATATTTCGGAAATATAATTCACATTCAATGTAGTAAAAAGTTGATATAATTTTAAAATGCAGCTGTGCGTTTAGTGTACAGTGACCTCGAACCATTAAAAAAATACTAATCAAAATCGAAATATTTTGGTTGACATTTATAGGTATTCCTTTGTATTTTCAAACGTATTTCAAACGTAGCGACGATTTGATGTGGAGTCATCATGGCGAAAACTATTTTTTCTAGCAATATTACTCCGAAACACACTAACATGGTAAGCATTTTTTTAAGAGTAGAAACGTTAGGGTGCATCTTCTTAAATCTTATCACTGCCGAAACAATTGCGAAAAGGTGATTGTACAGATATCGTTCTGTTACAACATGTGTTACCATAATGATTGCGGAGTTGGCTGTTCCACTTATATATAAGTAACAACTGACGTACGCATTATAGTTTTAGTTATACAACTAGGCACTTGCAGTCTTTTTACTGTTTCAGTGAAAACGAGATTTCATTTCATTTCATTTCAGTCTAGTCTGGTAATGAAAAGAAATAAAAATCAATGAAAATAGGAGTGGGCAAATAACACTTTTTTTCAAATCTCTATGTAAACGAGTGGATTTTATGGCCTATTTGGCTGCTCAAAACGATTCTGGGAAGTATTTTCATATCAAATGAATTTTGATATTGGTTCCATGGATTTTAAATTTTGCATGTAAAGTCATTGGGGAATTATGGCAGATTTAGACATAACTTTAAAAAGCAATGTTCTTCTCAACCTAGATTTCACCACAGGTGCTTTTATATAATATTCTATAAATATTGGCAATAAAAATATAATAACATTGTGTTGAATTGCGAAGGGCTTCAATTTTACAAAAATTGTATTGTAGGGTGCAAAGCAGTAAATAAAATAGCCTTTCAGTCAGTAGACTTACAACAGAACATGAGAAGCACCATTGTATCATTGTTGTGAAAGGCCCAATACAAGTATAATTGATTATATGTTATACAAAAGAGTTTACCGAAGCATACCAGCCAGTGGTGCAATAGCCACAGTCCGGGCTCCAGAGACAACACGGAATAAAGCGTGAAACTATAGTAGATTTCAAATTAAGTGAGACTCCTTACATATTTGGACAGCTGTGACATTGATATGGGTTCAATCCCCGGCATGCAGAGACAAGGCCTTTGTTGCCATTACAAAACATAATTATTGTGACCATGGTACAGCATCAGCTTACTGAAAACTGATGCATTCAGTTATACAATGTTCTGTTAATGATTGAAGGACTTATGCCATTGTTAGCCGGGATGTGAAATCCGTTTTGCACTAATCTCTTAATACTGTACAAGGTTGGCCCATTTTTTGATGACTAAATAAAAACTTAATTGTGTTATGTGCGCATCGATACAAGAATGCATTATTTCTCTAATGCTGTGACAAGGAATTATATTTTGCAGTGTCAAAAATAATTTATGTTCAAATAACAACGTTTCAGGAAATAAATGCTGGTGTTTTCATCCTGATACTTGAATTGAAACATCCCTCTATCTTGTAAAATGTAAAAATAATGTATTTTAGGTCAACATTTATTTACTAGCTACATTACTTTATATTGTATGAGTATCATAAACTTTTTTACCCATGGCAGTAAATAATTCATATTACCTCTCACGGTGAATGGACAGACCTAAAACTTTTAATGAGGTCTCACTTATTTTGAAATCTACTATAATGTTGCGTGAAGAGTCAACTGAATCGAGCGCCCTATTCTTTACCGTTGTAGCCGGACTATGAGTACGGTGGACTATAATTCTACGCCGCCAACTGGAACTATGAAATATTGCACTCCCACTAATAAAACTGTCTTGTATATTAGTATTAGTGATGTACCATGTCAGATTTTTCAGTTCAAATTTGTGTATACTTTTTTATTACAAGTCATCGGTCAGCTGTAGGCAGATTGATGCTGACAAAAGATGCTTTAAAAATATAGATTGGATAATAAACTATATTAAAAATATAATGTTGTCATAAATATTTTGTTCCGCGCAGATATTGAGCAAAAACCAACTTAGGGTGGTTAGAACGAGGACATTATCTCGAAAAATTATGACGTCCACTATGATGAACACAGCAGCTATTTCTTCGTACATAACTCTTCAATGCTTCAAGACGTCCTAAAAACATTATGATCATGGTATGTGGAACCCAGGTACGTCATGCTGTGGACAAAAGATATTTTACATATAGGCCAGTCAAAATAAAGGCGGGTCCGAATTCCAGAGGAGGGCGACCTCAATTTTCAAACAAATCATGTGTACATGCTATTTGATTCAGATCTGGAAGCAGATACGATGTACCAGGACAAACGGTTTGATTGACTTCCCACCCAAACACAAAAATGTTTTGGGAACGTTCTAAAATATTTCGAATAATTGTCATGAAAATGTTTGTTAATAATGTTAAAAAAACATAAAATGTATTGTTTGGGACGCTTCAGATGTTACCAAAGATATTTTAACTTCAACCCGAAATTAATTTTAGGATTTCATTTTTGAACGTCACATAAAGACAGTCTAGATTCTAAGAACACATAACAATTCACACAGGCGGGATTCTCCATGGCAAAACGCATTGCCCGAAGTTGCAAAGCACATTATAACGCGAAATTATACCAAACTTCATCTATTGGATGGTTCCACATTGGCGATACCCAAATAGTATCTGAATGTATTTTCAAGTATTATTGATTTGCAAGAAACGCAAATTTATTTATATATATATATATATATATTATATATAGTTATATATATAGATATATTATATATATATATAATTAGGAAAATTGTCCAGCAGAAAATCATTTAAGCAGATCTCACCATAAAAACATACTGTATCTAAGAGTTAATCTTCTGCTAATATCTCTTAACAAAGTACGATATTCTGTTAGTATGTTGAGAAAATGTTGTCTATGTTTGACGAAAGTTATAAATTAATCGGCAATGCGTTTTTGAAAAGTCATTTTAAGAAATCAGTTTTAAAACATCGTAAAAACACTGTAAAAAAAGTTTGTCTTAATGTTTTCACAACAAATGTTTCCGTTAATTATTAATTAGACCTTTGAAAAAATTTTCTGAAAATGTTATGTGTTGCTGGGTTGGAACTACGAGACCCAATATCGACATTGCCGCAATCCAAGAAACTGGCTTCTATCAAGTGGATCCCTGCACAGAGGAAAAACCAAAGCCTCTTCTGGCAGGGCAAACCAGAAACTGAACAATCACCTTCATGGAGTTGGTTTTGCAGTTAAGAATTCCCTACTTCGTTCAGTCAGACTCCATCAAATGGGATTGAGGATCCTGATTCTCCCCCGGACCCGGTGGGGGGGGGGGTGGGAGGAAAAAGGGGGGGGGGGGAGGTCCGAGACCTGCCTCCAGGGACTCAAGAAGGGACCCCGAACTTATACCTCTCTTCCTGCCAATATATGACCCATATTATGCCAGAATTTCAAGGGAACCCGAACTTATTATACCTCTCCTTCTTGCAATATCGGGACCCTTTTTACCAGAATTTCATTTGTGTGAAACAAGGGGTCATAATTATACCAGGGTGAAAAGGGGTCATAGTTATACCAGACGGCGGATTTTGCGACCCGATTCCAGCGGCGCGTTCCGTATAGGCGTTTGTACTACACTCTGGACTCATCATTCTTGGACAGTTTAGAACGTACGACCGCTTTCCCGCCAAAACAGCGCACCATCGGGTTACACGTAGTAGACGCAGTACCCGCAACGCGCGGACGCGACGCGTTTGTTATGTCCAAGAAATTATGGACCAGAGTATAAGGATTCCCCGGGGGATCCTCCGACTATCTACATCAGCTGGAATGGTTAACATCCTTAGCGTATATGCCCCAACACTGTGCTAACCACCTGAAATTAAGGACAATTTCTACGAAGATCTAGATGCAACAGTGAGTTGAGTGCTATACCCAGGTCAGAACACCTCTTAGTGTGGTCCCTGGGGTTTATGACCCGGAAAAATTGTTATTGAGCTGATTTTTTGCACCAGATAAGCAGAATGCATCGTACAGCAACATATCCAAAATCCCCATAAATCCCCCTTGGGGAATTTTTTTTATCTAAGATGGCCGCCATATTAGCTATATCTCCACTTTTAAAGTAGATGTTGATGATTTCAGTGTTTTTGAATATATTTTGGGGGTCAAAGAATCCAATCATGTACAAATCTAAATCACTGATGACTTCCTTCACGCCAAAATCCAAAATGGCCGCCATTTTATATAATTAGCTATATCTCATGTTTTTTAATATGTTTTGAGGTTCAAAGAATTCAGTTTTTGTTTAAATCTAAATCATTGATGTTTTTAAGTAAAAATCCAAAAATGGCCACCAAAATGGCTGTCAATTTGCTGCCATTACTTATAATTATCTTCTCACTGACATATACTTTCCTTTGCAGTATCCTGCAAGGAAGCTCGGTCAAACTGTCGCATATATAGGAGGGTTGTTTAAAGGCAATAATCCCGAAAAGGGATTGTTCTAATTACCAAATAGTACTAATTTTAGTTCATCTTTAGTCTATTCGAAAGGATGACTTGGGTGTTATGTTATTTGAACTTAATCAGAATACAGTTTCCCAAAACTGCACAATGAGAACCAGTACGCCGCTCAACATAATACTCATTCGAAGAATGCTTTAAAAAGTTTAGTATAATGCAGTTTTCGTATACTTTTTCACATAAACACATGATTAATCATAGGCCTACACAAGTACGTCTTGCCAGAAATGGGTATAGAAATAGGCCATATATATTTCTATTTTTACAACCAAGTACCAGAAATGGAAACTGGAGTGTGAAAGAAATATATTCAAAGTGAATCCCAGAAATTGGGAAAGAAATAATATTTGGGTGTGAAAACCAAAAGAGGACTTCTAGTACATAATTCAGGTTCACGTTTTTGTACCCGTCCCTTTTACAAAAGTTTCTTTACCTTGAGTTATATCTATTATTTTTAAATGATATTAATTATTCAGTTATATAATTATTTATTGTATGTTAATTAGTCGCTATTTATATTTATTTAGAGCTGATTTATTGGTTTTTCTTTATCCCTCTTTCCTTGTTCTGAATTTGAGATAAAGCAAATAGTAATGGCGGCCATTTTGAATTTCAGCATCAAGGAAACATGGATAATTTAGATTTAGACTTAAAAATCATCAAAACATCTAATTGAGAAAAACCAAGATAAGCTAGTTCTATGCATGGTCATCTAGTTTGTCGCATCTTGGATAAAAAATTTTCCCCAAAGGGGATTCAGGGGGATTTTGGATATGTTGTTATATGATGTATTCTGTATGTCTGGTGAAAAAAATCAGCTCAATAACAATTTTTTTCCACGTAGTATGTGTATTTCTTCTTCAGGGACTATATACTATCTACGTACTTGGAGACTTCAATGTCAGGGTTGGAAGAGATCACACATCATGGCCACTCTGCCTTGGATATTTTGGCATTGGAAAGTTGAATGACAACGGAAAGAGACTATGTTCCCACAAAGGACTCTCCATAACTAATTCATTCTTCCAGGCCAAGTTTCACCACAAAGTGTCATGAAGACATCCCAGATCTAATATTGGACATAATTATCGCCAAACGCTCTCATTTAAATAGTGTTCTCAGGTGCCGCAGTTACCACAGTAGTAAGCAGCAGGTGACCAGATGCGCGCGCCTATGGCAAGCCATAAAGGCCATAACGTATTGCTGCAACGCGTTGCGAGAAAGTAGGAACGCGTTGTGACATTTCGGCAACGCGTTGCGACGTCGGCCAATCAAAATCATGAATTTCTGTGACGTATTTAAAAAAATAGACCCACAACGCGTTGCTAGATACTTTGCAACGCGTTGCAAACCTTCACAACGCGTTGCAAGCTTCACAACGCGTTGCAAGCTTCACAACGCGTTGCTAAGGTCCACAAGCCATAAGGGTCATAACGTATTGCCGCAACGCGTTGTGAGAAAGTCACAACGCGTTGCGACAATTCGGCAACGCGTTGCGACATTTCGACACTAATCGGTAGTGATACAAATTGATGTATGTGTTAGAGGTGGCCAGGTGTAATAATAGTGCACCTGGATCATTGTGCTCAGATACTCTTTTTTCTCATAATGCAATGCGCGCTTAGGTGAAAAGATGTATTCATTGAGGCGGTTTATTTAAATCAAAACTACTGACGTGTCATTTCATTCGTTGTGTGGCCATGGGGAGGACAAAATTTAACCACCCAATAGCACCCAACATCCAACAACTGATATTTTGCCGGATTGTTTGTATCGAATTGACATGTGTGTATACAAGCACCCAAACTAATAATTATTCCGTGCAATATTCAAAATGTCAGCGCCCAGCACGGACGACTGGTTTTGAATGGGCTTCACTCCCTTGGTTTTAAACATTGCCTACAACAACATATCATAAATTTTAGAAGGCTTCAGTCATCTGTGTGTAACAATGCAGAACTTTTATCTTCACTATTCATAAAATCAGCTTTCACCTGCTTTCACTGAAACTATTCCTGGATTTAGTTTGCGCTTTCTTTGAACATTCTAGGGTTAATGCTTTGACTATTGATTGAGACTGTTAATGGCCCAACCGCTCAGGGTTGGCTATCATGGCTATAGCGCACATCATACCACAAATACACGGACTAAAGTTTTTATATACTAATCCCCGCAATTCATACCTCCACCTATAAAAAAGTAGAGGCTATTCCACTATCAACTAGAATCTTAAGTATAATGCAGTTTTTGTGTTCGAGGCGTAGCCGGTCTACACATAAGCGTTTTAAATCGAAGGTTGGACCTTCGCTTCTCCTAGCACGCATGATGCTGGCTTTGCCCTTGTCCATGTTGCGGCTCCCGCCTTCTTTCCAGTTTCGGGTTTGCCGGTTCATTTGCGCAGGCTTTGTTTTTGTTTTGTTTTTTTTTTTCTGTCTTTTGCGTCATTCTGTCTCTTGTTTTTCCATCCGAGTCGGTCGTGTTGGCTTTTCGTGCCGAAAATTAATCACATCATCATCTCCTGTATGCTGTGAGTGATAGTTTTTTGGCGTAGCTGCGTTGACAACGGTATATACCAGTGGACTTTATTATCATCGCCTCCTTGTTCCTGACTTTTATTAATCGTCATTTCCCTTGCATTGTGCAGTTCTACGAGTGATTTTGCCGTTGGGTGGTCCCGTGATTTTGGAAGTCTTTTCTCTTTCACTTTCAGCCCAGTATTTGTTTTAGAGAATAATGGGAATTGGCAAGGAAATGGATTGAAATCCGACGGGGTTAGTCCAGGTTAGTGAGTGCAAAACACTTTAGTTATCAAGACCGTGTCTATTTTCCAGTCTTATTAAACGCTAACTAGAACTAGATTGATGAGAAGATTTTACGTGAATATCTCTACAATCGTCCCCAGAAACCGCATGTGCACCTTACTATGGTTTACGCATTTACTGCGAATTAGGCGGAGTCAAAGTGTTGTGTTAGACTTGCTTTTTTACTAAGCGTTATCTCGCTTTCTGCTGGAAGTAACTGTGTTCAGTCAAATGTTTACTCGTGTTTTGGATCTCAATGACTCGTTGAATGTTGAATACGAATTTCCGCTGACGCATGTAACTGTCGTTCGCAATGGTAGGATTTGTCTTATTTAATTATCTCCAGTGCAGTCAGCCTTACGTGGTACCTCTCAACCTTCATGGACTGTCACGACAGCATTCATTCATCGGATTATAAGCAGAACTCTCTTTGCAGTAAGTAATCAGTCAAGCGGTGGAATTCGACAGTCTCGTCTGTGGACTTATCGGCGTTCCTGCACAAGGCTTTCAAATAAAAAAAAGACACTCTGACATCAACCAAATTGAGGTTTGCCGAAAATGGTTTTACCTTTAACGTGAGTCAAGAGGATCGTCGAACAGGTCCTTTATTTGAGTTCATTTGTAACATGAATTAATATAATTCAATCGACAAAACCTTGTACTGGTATATTTGATCCATGGGTTGAGCAGTCAAGCAGCTTCGAAGCGGCGACTGGGTTAATGTTATTTTTGGTATCAGGTATTTATAATCACTATTTTAATGCAGTTCCTTTGTTAAGGTGTTGATCCCTTGGATCAATCTCTGCATTATAGGCTGTCCGTTTTTGTTGTGGTTACTTCTTCCTTTGTGCCTTTAAAATCTGTAAACTATTATAATTCTTAAGTTATGGTGCAGTGTTGTACTGGTGCCCACCAGCTGTTTTAGTTTATCCCATTTGACCACATGAAAAGCTGGCGTGAATGTGTTTAATCTTTAAACCCCTTGGTATCGGGTATCAGCATTCAATTTATTTATGCAATTCTTGTGTTAATGGGTAGCAATCCCTTGGATCGATCATGCATGTTGTTAAGAACGTTTCTCGTTTTTGCTTGTGTGGTTTACGGTCTCTTTTGTGCTTTTTTCATATCTTTTAACTCAATTAGTAATTTATAGTCTTATGCTTTTGCATGATTTGGGTTAACTGTGTGTTACACATTAGCTTATTTAGTTCATTCTTATTCCACACAGGCAAGCTGGGAGACTGTTTAGCTGTATCTTTTAACCTTGTATCACACACATCAATCACTCTATTAATGCGTCCTTTGTTTAAGAAAGGGATCCTTTAGTCTCATTGCATTAGAAATGTTATACTTAATATTTTGTCGTGTTGGGTTGTGTGTGTACATCCTCTTCCTTTTAATACCACATGCAGGTTTTTGGCTATCTTTGAATTTTCGTTTTAGGTTCCAGCAATCAAATTTATTATGCAGCTTCTTTGTTATGAAATAACATTCCCTGGGATCATGTCATCGACTTTATAGTGTTATTACTTATGTTTTGTTTTGTTGTGTCTGTGTTAAATCTTCTTTTGTGCTTCACAAATCTATTAAATTATTATAGTCCAAACCTAATATTTTGCGTGAAGGTTTTTCAAGCTTTGGTATCAACTATCAGCAGCTGTAATATTTGCACCATCATCTGCAGCCTTCAAGGTTGTCGCCTTGCCTGACATCAAAAGGATACGGTTATCGGGAGGGATCCAGACTGCTGTAACAATTTTACCAGGCTTTTTAAACGCACTGTAAAGTTTCTTACTTTGTCTTCTACGCACCAGTGACTTTGTTTATCTACCATTGGATTTTTTTTTTTCAACTGTTTTCTCCCTATTATTTAATCACTTGCACATTGCTGGCTCTGGACCGCCACACAGCTTCATTCCAGTATAGCTGCATCAAAGCTACATAGAGTTTACCTTGAAGTTTGAAGGCACCGGCTTTAATTTTCGTTTATCATTTAGACTTGCATGCTTTTGCTAATTTTCTTTAATTCATCATGTGCTTTCTTGTAAGGTAAGGTGTTTTTTATTATTTTAAACCCATTCACTGATTATTTTCCTTTCATTGTGTTTCTGAGGCTCCTGGTAACGCTGTTTATTCATAAGCTTCGACATTTGTTCCGTGTTCATTTGAGTTAGATTAATGTGAATGTAAATTGTCTTTTGCCGTCTGTTTTGTGTTCTAGTTTATTTTCTTTTTCATGTTGCTGTATTCCAGTGTTATTCCTTCTTTTTGGTTTGTTTACTGCCTTTGCTCTATTTCCCACCCTACAAAAAATGTCAGTTGTTCGTGCCCAGTTTTATTCTATTGTCAATGTCATTGTTCATTAACAACGTTTCTTCTGTTTTCGATTTAATTGTATCCTTTGAAAATCCTTTTTATTTTGTTGGTGTGTATGTACGTTACGGAATGGTCCCCTGTTTTGGTGATTGTTTGTGGTGTTGTATGTGTTATATATCTTTTGATGTGGTGGGTTTTTGAAATAAAACTTTGGGGGGGGGGGGGGGGTGGAACGTGCTACAATGTACATCGCTGTGTTTGTTCTAAAAAAAAAAAAAAAAAAAAATTTTGGGAAATATTGGGTGTAACATGATATGTTTGCGCTATGATCCTATATGAGTGTATATTGCTGTGTGCATCATTTGTTTTGTGCGTTCGTCGGGCGTCAGCCTTGTTTGGGCGTTCGTCTGGCTCAGCGCTTTTCAAACCTAATTTCCCACTTTGTTTACAGGAATGACTAGTTAGCATAATCTATTAAGTTCGGATGTCTGTTTCTTGTGGTTTTTTTCTGTTCATTGTTGTTGCTAACATTTTTAATTGAATTTCTTAAATGGTATAGGCAGTTCTCCTTTAAGGAGGTCTCATCTACGGAAGTCGATTCTAAGAACAGAATTTTTTTCTTTCAATATATCAACTTAGATTTCTTGGAAGCATTTTTCCTCCGCTATTCGCGACAGTTTCCGTGTCGAATCAAATAGTTTTTTTCTATCAATCCGTTTCTTAGCGGTATTTTCCTTCGGCTGGCTCATTGTTGGGTTCCAGCGTGTTGGTATTATGTATTGATCGCAGTGTGTAGTCGGTTGGCAGAGTCCAGTTTACTTGAAAAATATATTTTTGTTTGGTGTGAGGCCCTCTTTTCAATTGTGTTGTTTTTGGCCAATTTTTTAGTTCCAAGTTTAATAGGTGTTTATGTACTCGTGTTGTCACGTGTAGATCTACATTTGCTTTTCGGTTTCTTGTTGGTGACATGGGCATAGACCGGTTCAATCTTTTCGGGTGCCGTGGTGTAAGTAGGCTTTTGCGTTAGTGTACGTGGTTTGGGCGCAGCAGTTTCGGGTAAAAAGAGGTATGTAACTTTAAAACCATTGGTGACGGAGATCTGGTTTGTGCTCGTGTATAAAAATCCCTGCCAAAATATATTTAATTTGTGGCAATCCTTTGTTGAAATGTTAAAAGTGAGAGGAGTGTTAATTCCTAAGCCGTAGCTTTAAAGGGTTTTTGGCCATATCTTTTATTTAGATTTTTAATCTATAACGTTTCCCGTTAGCCCTTGAAAATCAGTGCCACCAGTGCCGTTTGTTGTTGGTATATTCAGTGTTTTCCTCCTGCTGTTCAGGCTGCCCGTTTCTATTACTCGATTTCTTTTCATCGTAGTTGATGATTTTAGCAAGTTGTCATTAGGTAAGGATGCTCGGTTTGTGGGCCGTTTCTACAACAGGTGTAGATTCAATAGTTAGCTATTATAACTGCGTTTTTCGTATGTTGCTTTATAGTGTTGCGTAACACTGATCCTTTAGAGTACTTACGTGTTATGGTTTTGGTTATAGATTGTAACAGTTTGCCTTAAAACGTTTTTTGATGACTGGTGGGGCCGCTCGTCGATTGCTGCAAACAGGGAAGGCTTTCTATGCAATTTGTAGATTTTTTCGAAGGCTTTAATTTTCAGAAATCATGCAGCTACTAAGTAAACCTAGTTTTTTCTGAAACCCTCTGATTTTGTCGTGTGGTAGTTTGTTTTTGTACCCTTTTATTCGGTTTTAATTCTTTGTCGGAGGCGAGTTGTGCAACTTATAGATTGGTTGCTAGGTATATGTTCATCTTAATGTCTCCGCTCCTGTGTTTTATCTACCTTTTGTTCATTCAAAAAATAAAATTAATAAAAACTAAAAAAAAATTAAACTTACTAACAATTACTCCTTAATTAAAAATTAAAAAACTAACAAACTTACATAACTAATGGCTTTTCATTCATTGATATCTCACATTAGTCGCTGCTTGCGTAGTTATATTAAGCATTCTCTGTTAGTTTTTTTCTCGTTCTACTGTTGTGCGCTTTGTCTAATAATTATGCTTTAATCTTTTACTTGGCGTTCATATAATGGGTTGTGCATGGAGTAAGTGTTGTGGCAATTTTGTGTATATGTGGTGTTCTTCTGCTGTTGTTTCCCAGTATCTGAGTGATGGAGCGATCACTGGAATAGCAGTGACCACTGAACAGAAGCGATCACTAATAGTACTGCGACACCACCGTAAACTCCCATAATAAATACCCGAGTCACAACATTTTTATCACTTTTAATAACGCATCCTTTATTCTTGTTCTGGTAGCTCATGTAGGTATCCCATTTTCTAAGGTAAAGTCAATGATTTATCCGTAAAACTCTGTATCATTTTAATCATCTTTCTTCAAAACTACTCCTGTGTCTATCCTTTTCCGTCATACCAAGCCATTCCGAAAATAATTTGATGTGTTGTTGATTCTCTTTTTTTCCATTAGGATTGTTGCTTTTAAGCCCAGGCCTTATTAACCTCGCTCATCCTACTTTGTGTAAAAGGACTGGCCTCCTTTATTCTGTGTTTTCTCTCGCAAATTTAAAAAAAGGGGGGGGGTGCAGGTTACATTAGAGTAACTTGTTTTTGGCGGCAGTTTGTGTAAATTTTTGCTTTCTATCCGTTTTAGGGACTTTGTAATTTTTGGTTATTTAATGGGCACACTACAAAGGCAAACGCCAAAAGGAGCTAGATCAAAACGCTCAGTAATAGGATAGTCAATTAACCTGATTTGTTAAAACACTCTGAAGCAAACGCCAAATGTGATATATTATTACTCCCCATATTATTGCTACGAAGTCTATTTGGGGTCGATCGGCTTGAAGGAGAGAGCAAACGCTCAGTAAAATTGTTCTGTTATTATTAGATTTCATTTAGGCTTGAAGGTAAACGCTAAAAGAGGCGAGAGCAAAGCTCAGTTGAATTGTGCTATTATTATTAGATTCATTGTTGGAAGGCCAACGCTAAAAGAGAGGCGAGAGCAACCGCTCAGTAGATTGATGGCTATATTATTAGATCTTTAGGCTTGAAGTCAAATCTAAAAAGGCGAGATCAAACGCTCATAAGAATGTGCTATTATATTCAGTCAATTTGATTGTTGAACAACTTGAAGGCAAACGCTAAAAGGGCTTGAGCAAAACGTCGTATCGATTTTGGCTATTTTAAAATCACATATGTTTTGGAATATCTTAACCGCAAACATCATTGTACTAGAGCAACGCTCTGTAGGAATCTGTTACCTTCTAATCTGATTGTGAACAACTTTAAGCAAACGCCACAAAAAAGGCTTGAGCAAAACGCTCAGTAGGAGTTACTATTTTAATCATTCAATATTTGTGAAATATCTTAACACAACCATCTAGTAGCTAGCGCAAACGCTCAGTATGATGTTGAAAAATTCAAAGGCAAAAGGCCACGAAGAGAATAAGGATTTATTTTCCCTTTATACTTAAGATATTTACATTCAATCGTAACCATGCTTGCTTCTGCATATTGTCCTGATTGTCACACTTCTTGAGACTTATTATTCTCACAATCTCTATGGAGAAATAATTGTAAATTATTGAGAGGGCACAATTTATTAAATGACCTCTCGGATGAAAACTAAGAGGCCTCAATGCCATCTATGCTTCCTTCTAGTCCTTTGATAATGCAGTTTATGTGTGCGAGGCGTAGCCGAGTCTACACTAATCATTTTTTTAATCGAGGGTTGGACTGCGCGCTCCTAGCAATATGATGCTGGCTTGCCTTGGTCACATTTGCGGCTCCCGCCTTTCGGTTTCGCGGTTTTTGCCGGTTCATTTGCGCATGCTTGCTGTCTTTGTGCGTCATTCTGTTCTCTTGTTTTCATCCGAGTCGGTCGTGTTACTTTCTGCGAAAATCCGCGCCCCTCCCACCGCTCATATTCCAGTTTTGCTTGATTTTGTTCATTCCTGGTGTGCACTGGCGGCTATTCATTTTTTTCGTAATTTGCACATTATCAAACTCGTTTATGTTTTCTGTTATTGTTAATTTCGTTATTTTGGTTGGATATTAATGCAAACGCCGCATTAACTAGGATAGTCAATTAACGCTGATTTGTTGAACAATCCTGAAGGCAAACGCCAAATTTGTGATAATTTTAACTCCCAGTAATGAATTGCTATAAAAGTCTTTGGGTCTATCGATCTTGAGGCGAGATCAAAACGCCCTAGATTGTGCAATTATATTAATTCATCTTAGGCTTGAGGCCAACGCTAAAAGAGGTCAGAGCAAACGCTCAGTAAAATTGTGCTATTAATTATTAGATTCATTTAGCTTGAAGGCAAACGTAAAAGAGGCGAGCAAACGCTCAGTAGAATTGTCTATTATTATTAGTTCATTTAGGCTTGAAGGCAAACGCTAAAAGAGGCGAGAGCAAACGCTCAGTAGAATCGTGCTATTATATTCAGTCAATTTAATTGTTGAACACCTGAAGGCAACGCTAAAATGTCTCGAGCAAAACCTTCAGTAACGATTTTTGCTATTTTAAATCATCCTATAGGTGTGGAATAGCTTAACGCAAACATCATTGTAGCTAGAGCGAACGCTCAGTAGGAATCTGTATCCTTCTATCTGATATTGTTGAACAACTTAAGGCCAACGCCAAAAGGGCTGAGCAAAACGCTCAGTAGGAGTTACTATTTTATCATTCATATTTGTGAAATATCTTAACACACCATCATAGGTGCTAGAGCAAACACCTCAGTAGGATGTTTAGAATTCAAGGCAAATGCCACGAAGATAATAAGGATTCATTTCCTTTACTAATATGATATTTTACTTCAATCTTAAACATGCTGCTTTCTTCATATTGTCATGATTGTACTACTTCTTTAGTACTTATATTCTGCACAATCTCTAATGGAATAATTGTATATTATTGAGAGGGCACAAGTATATTATGACCCTCGAGCAAAAACTTAGAGGCCTCAATGCCATCCATGCTTCCTTGTCCTAGTCCTTTGATAATATATCGAGTTTACGCTTTCCCGAAACAAATTTGCCAGCAAATAAACATATTAATGTCCTGTCGTCAATAGACACGGCGCCGCACAGTGGGCCAGAATCACCTCAAAACTGGCCAAAAATCAAAATTGCCGAATGTGACTTTTTATGATTTTTTATGTCGTTAGGGAAAGAACACATCCCAAAGAACACGGTTATGTTAAATATTTATTTTTTAAAGAGTTTAAAGGTGTCATATACGCCCGTAAACATGAAAAAAGGGTTGCTGTTGCTCTAAAAATGATAATACCACCAAATATGAAAACTTCCTTGTGACGAGAGGAAGAATAAAGGATCCATTTTTTAATTGCCTCTATCTACCACATGATTATACACAGATTAGAAATATACTAATGGAAAAAAAATATGTAGAACATTTAGGGGGAAAATCCCCCTTTTTGACCCAAAAACTGCTAGAAATTAACTTTTTGTGGAAAAAAGATGCATAAAAGTTAGGATTCCCGTTGATTCCCGCTATAATTCTTATATTAACATTTTAAGCAAAGGCTATGCTTTCAATTAATAGGATTTTTTTTGCCACAATTTGCCACACTGCATATTGGAGGTATTTTAAATGCACCACACCTATGCCAAAAGGCCCTTTTTAATGAACAATTCAACTTGCCGAAGCACCGCGCTGCGATTTATAGTCCGTCTAAAAATCAATATTCGTTAGAACACTCCAGCAATTGAAGAGGATACAGATTCTGATAGTTCTGGAGGTATATAATTATGCAGCATATCTGTGGAAAACAATATTCCCATATGACCTGCATTTATAAAAGACGAACACGTGTAACTTTAGCTTAAGAAGAATCATGGAATAAAAGTTATTTGAGGCTTTGCAGAAAATTTTGTAATGCTTGTTCCTAGAGTATTAAAAATAAATGCCAAGGAAAAAATCGTGAAACAGAAAGTTCTGCAGCTCTTTCTGCCTTTGGGCCATTCTTCAAAAAAGTAAACCTTTTTGATAAAAAATGAAGTTAATGGTATTGCAAATTTCTTTGCGTTATCACGTTAACCATCCTTCCAAGTTTCTTGCATGATATTTTCAAACAATATGTTCAACTCAAACACCCTCATTTGCATAAATGAACGTCTTCAATATTTTGGGATAAAAAGTGAGATTATTACACCATTTTGTTTCTTTAGTTTTATATTAAATAGCTTTTCATTTTTGTTTGAAATACTGCCTAAAGTATTGCATGGACTTCAATTTTCAAAATTATGTTGAAAAAAAATACAAATTTATAGGAAATAGTAATTAACAGAGAATTTTAATTGACTTTGGTATGTCACACACGTGACCAAAATACAAAGAAGTTTTTATTACTAGAAAACCACTGTCTCAGTAATGTTCATATTTCATGTCAAAAGCCAGTTTATATGTATCTTCCGTTACACAAAATAAATGGTTTAGATCTTTCCTCTTTCAAAAGTTATTGATGTGCTAATGACTGTCACACACGTGACCGGCACTCACCATTTGAGTATTTGAAGGACATAAATTTCTTGTCATATTGAAGAAGGTAGCAGTGTTAACTTCTATTATTAGTTAAAATGTGAATATGATCAGGTTAAACAAGGAAACAACAATTAATTTTAATAAAGACTGGTTTAAACTTGATTTCCATGTGTCTTTTGAAAGTTTGGGGTGAAGTTGCCAAATTTAGCAGACTTGTACTATTTCAACACAGGAAATCTGCATACTAGGAGTAGCGTTGCTCTTTGCAAGTTATTACTGATGGCATTGTAATGAAAGTGTTTGAAATAGTTGAGAATATGGAAATACACAAGATTTTATTAAAACTTCATTTTTGGTGCACATTAACAATGGTCTTCAATTTTGTGTTGAAAGTCAATGGAGATGTCACACACGTAACCACCAATGTCACACACGTGACCGTACTTAGTGATATAAATTTGTTAATTACCAAGTAAAGTTTGCTTGTTACTTTTAATTACCAACATTATTGTAATTACAACATACCAATGTCTATCTGAAATAAATATAAGAATGCGAGTACTTACATATTCACAGAATTTTACAGTTGAAGTTTGAATTCTAAAAAACCCTTTTTGTCTGAGGTCACAAACGTGACCGAACTTTATTTGCCCCTCATGACAAAATAATCAATCTGGCGAAAGTGGAAACATTATTTTTGGTTAGGTTTGGTCTAAAGGTTTTTCATTTTACAAAAAGTAATAACAGATTGGTTATATTGGCAAAACAGCATTGGGTTGAAGATCAAAATTTCCCGTTTTTTGGGTCACAAACGTGACCGAAGAATGGCCCCTTTCAAGTTCTTTAAAATGTAAATGAAAAAAGTAATACTTTCAGCAAGAAAAGCAATCCAAATTCATATTGTAGGATTATAAGTATTCTGAATACGGGCTATGGTATTAATGAAACGTACGTGAGGGGAGGGGTAAAACTTATCTCAAAGTATACGTATGAAAAAAGGCGATTTGTGAGAGTGGGAAAATCCAAAATACCGCAATTCTTTAACTCGACAGGGTCAAAAGGTTACGTACAATTTGTACGTAAGAAAAATGACGAAAATAGCGAACGCCCCCAATCAAACGTGAATCACTTTGTGATGCGAAAACAGTTTCCCAAGTCTCACATAATCAGTGTCTTATGCTTTAAGGGAGGGGTATGGGGTCCTGAAGCAGTGAACTTTGAAGTGATTTTGTTCTAATTTTCCTAAATACTGGTATATACCATTTTCATATCATATTGTAGCCCAATGTCCCAAGTTTTAAACATTCCATGTTCATTTTGTGCTCTGGTTTGCCATGGGAACCCCGTAAGGCCTCTGATTGGGCCTAAACACTAGAACGGAAGTAACTAAACTAACTATCAAGCTAATGGGGGACGAAACTTGGGTGGCCTGTGCGAGCGGGTAACCACGCAGTGCACCATGAAGCCGGATTTTGAATACCGTTGCCAAATGCAACCGGCATCGACCTATCACATAATTGTCGGCGTATTTTGAAGTTGAACACAATTTTGAAAATCGGCTTCATATTTCACTAGCCCGGTATAGGTCTGACTATGTGTGCCAACTTTCATTTGCATAGCAATTATCGTTACACGTTCGAGAATTTCGTTTTGGTTTTTTTAGCGTATTTTAAACCCAATGAGGTTATAGCCAAACGCTCGTAAACATTTAGACAAAATGATGATGGCTCTTTTGATGTGAATATGGATTTGTTTTTTAAATTTCATTTTATACGGGAATAATCATATTATTAATGAAATAATCATCGAAATCGGTGCATCCAATTGTCCTTTAGTATTTTTAAATAATTTTTCTTAAATATCGGAGCTTGAGAAAACAATAAATACATAAAAAATCACTACCAGTACATTTCATTACTTTTAAAATATGGACACAATAATATGAGTATTTATTTTACTTCGACTTGCAAATAAATGCTTAAAATGCGTATAAATCATATCTTTTAAAATATCTAATATAATATAACCCATTTTAATTTTTCACATTGTAAGTAATTAGTAGACTAATCGTTTTGGCAAATTTTCGTGTACACTGCTTCACTTTGTTCAGACCATATCTCGTGAACCGAATTTCCGATTGCGATTGAAGAAAAATGCATTTTGTAGATTACAATCTACAAATTTTCGTAAATGGAACAAATATTTTTATTACCAAGTCAGACCCCATACCACCCCCCTTAAAGTTTTTTACTTTACTCTTTCAGAACATTAGAAACCGGGTATTTAAAGCTTTTCAAAATGCATTTTTGGGTATCATCCCACTGTAGGTTTTATATCGGTTTAATAAAACATTGCTATGATTTTACAACAAGTTAAGCAGCAGAATCAGAGTGAGAAACATTATTTTGATGACGGCATATATCCCTTTAGTGCCTAAAGGGAAAGTGACTACCAACCTGACCATCACCGCAAAAAGGCTGGTAGCGTTTATTTATCTTGTTGAACTACGGTTCTTTTTCCTACTACTAAACACAAGGGAGGGTCCGCTCCGTGTTTTTTTGAAAATGGGCCAAAAATGGCATTTAGGGATTAGGTGGATATTTCAAAAATACTACAGTTTTTATGTCCTTAAACTCTTTATCCTGTTTTTTCGATAGTCAATGTTTTTTATGGACTTTTTTAAGTATGTTCCAGGGAGTTTAATAATGTCATAATTTATTTGTAAAGGTTAGAGTAAATTTTTGAATGTCTTTTTTAATTTAGACTTCTAACTGTACGTCACATATACTTCAAACTTCTATCTCTCCAAGGACCCGCCCTATATGCTAAATAGTCTTGTTTTATGGGCCCTTTTATGTATTACAATGCATACTGTGCCAATCAGAAGAAGTTTTTTTTATTACGTCATATACATATTTCTAACTATATTTACCATCAATTTTTCTCATGTCCAGGATCCCCTATATGCTAAAAAGTACTTGGTTTTTATGGGCCATTTTATGGAATGCATTTTATCAATTACAAATCATAAAACATTATTTTGATAGAACGTCATACATATTTCTATTATATTACCACAAGTTCGCATGTCCAAGAACCCCCTAAATACTAAAATTGTCATTGTTTTAGGGCTATTTTAATGGATTACATGCATTATTAGATCAATACCAATCAGAAAACAGTAGTTTGATGACGTCCATATAATATTTCTAGATATTACAATTAAATTTCCATGTCCAGCACGCCCTTAAAAAATGCTAAAAGTTGCATTGTTTTATGGGCTATTTTAGGATTACAATGCATATTAATCATGATCAATCAGAAAACAGTATTTTATGCGTCATATATATTTTCTAAATATTAAACCAGCAAATTTCTCAAAACTATGTCCAAGAACCCCATATATATGCTTAACTAGTCATTGTTTTATGGGTTTAATTATTGGATTACAATGCATAATTATCAATGACCAATCAGACACCAACCAGTATTTTGATGACGTCATAGAATATATTCTAAACATTACCTTCAAATGTATCCATGTACAGACCCCATATAATTCAAAATTATAATTTGTTTTTATGGTCCCTTCAATACATTACACTAATTTTTCAATTGACCAATTAATGACGTTCATACAAATTTGAAAATACTTCCATTGAACTCAGCGTGTCAACAAACCCTCTAATATACCTTAAAATTGCACTCAACCTTCTAATTTCCAACAAATATTTGGCCAGCTTTGATTCAATTCTGGCCCACTGTGCGCCTGAGGTAATGGACTAAAATATTTGCGGTTGGGTTTCGCGGAAAGTTTTCCACCTTGCCAATCGATGCGCAAAAAGAAACAACTAAACACACTCTAGATGGGGGAAAAAAAATAAAAACTGTCAAAATGCCCAACACCGAAGTACCTGGCGTCACAATGGACCGCAGCTTTACTTTCAATACACGCACCAAGGCAGTCGCTGCCAGACGCATCTCGTGTCAACCTCCCAGAAGGCCTCGCAGAACTGGAGGGGTTCATCTTTTGACACCTTACATACATCACCGTTGCCCTTGGCATACGCCACTGCTGAATACGCTTCACCATTAATGGAGTCACAGTGTTACATTCAATGAGACTTGTTAGTTGTTTGCCTTTGGCCGCCGGTAGAATATCTTCCAATCCTGTCTTGCATAGCTCCTACAAACCTTAGGAGGAACCTTCAGACCGATCAAGCTCGCCAAGCAATGTGATGAACCTGGTAGCCTAATCCCTCCACCAACATAACCCTTTTGAGGATCAGAGAATTCCACGGAATCACTTTGCTACCAATCCATGAATCCTGGATCAATGACAGATGGATGAGCAATGGTCATCCTCCACTTTGAACCTAAAGACAGTTTGTGGACAGCCCATCGAGCAGCCCAAAGGCTGTGGCCTTGATAGGCAAGCATGGGTCAACCTCAGCAGAACTTCCTTCACAAGATCGGAGCAGAACTTCCACCAAACTGCGATTGTGGAGAGAGCCAAAACCATTAGCCACACATCATGATGACTGTGAGGTCTACAAGTCCCCAGAGGAATTCCAGGCCTGATCAACCTGGATGATAAACTATCAGCTGGTTAAAAAGACGGATCTCCACTGTGGATGTTTTGGACTTGCAACGCACGAACGAGAACGCCGGAAAGGTTTTCTATGACGTCATAAAACAAATCGCAGAAAGTTTTTAGGAGCGCGCAACAGGAGCGCTCACCATTTCTTTTCTGGGGGGTTTTTCGGAGCACAATAGATATGGGAGCTAGCAGACATTTGTAACACATCTCAAGTACAAAAGGTTTGAGTGATTAAATATTTTACAACCTTACAGAAACCCCCAAGGGGTCAAATTTTTAAATTGATCCAATCGTGTTGATAACTATACCCACGTTATTTTGTCTTACCATCAAGATTCGAAAAGGTATATGTTGTACACCTACAGTTAAGAAGTGGTTATAGGCTAAAAACAGCAAAAATCAATAAAAGGGTCACTTTCAGTTGTACAGGGGTCAAATTTAAAGTTGCTCCGATTTGGATAAAAATCGTGCAAATTGTTGGTGGAGTTCATATGATTAAATAAGGAAATAAGTTTGAGTATCCCAAATGCTGCTTAACACAAGTAGGGGGGAAACAAGGTCAAGCCCGATGAATGCAATGGACGCTGACCTTTTTGTCCTCCTACATCGGAATTAGCACTTTAAGAAGGGACAATTCATACCAGTTTCCGCGCGTTCAATTAATTCATGAGTTGGCGGATTACTTAATTAATTAAAGGATTCCGAAGATTGAACGGCTTAAATGAACCACCTGGAACCGGGCAAGAAACCGGAAACGTCCGCCGGTTGAGTATTGATTTGGTACCCTAAGACATTAAAAACTATTCCTTCGTTCGGGGTTAAGAAATTGTCCCGATGTGCTCACCTGCATGTCGTAAGAGGCGACTAAAAGGTGCCCCCTGCGGGTTCGGGGGTTTAGAAAGGCCCCCTGTCCCCCCTTATATGTCGTGTCGTAGGAGGCGACTATAAGGGGCAACCGTCTGTTATTGAACAGACGAGTTGTACTTAAATTTAAGACTCTATAGTATAAGATTGTATTTTTTATACGGTGTACATTTTATGATTGTATTAATTTTAAAGATGTAACTTAAAAGTTTAAAACTATAATGTGATACTTGTTATAACTTGTATTAGTAGCTTTAAAATCAGTATCAGTTTAGTCATGATGCTCAAGTTAATTACTAAGTGAAACTTCTTTTTCAAATAATATACATTGTCAGATATGAGACCATTTATTTAACCTGTATTTGTCCTTAATGTTTCCAATATAGTATTGATTAGCTTGTGTTTTTTAGGGATCGTGTGTTGTGTGTTCTGATGTGATGGTTTATTGCCAGTATTTTGAAGTTTGTAAGAAATTTTTGCTTGATACATGAATAATGTTGATGAACTTTTTCATCAGTGTACAGGATTTTCACACCAGTAAATAACATGAGAAACAGGTAAGTCCACCCCCACTGCTGCAAATGCGGTGTTTTTTTGGTGACCCTCCGCCTAAGGATACCCTAAAAACGAGAGAATATGGCAAGATCTTGGTTGCAAATCACGGTTGCTATCAATATTAGTATCAAATCTGTAGAATATCAAAAAAAGGTGGTCATGATATGTTATTTTGAATCACGACAAACCATTTTAACCTTATTCTTTACATGGAACACCTGACTGAAAAGTGCTGTGACCTCCAGGGTCCAACGGGCATGCTAGTCCTTCCGGTCCAGTAGCTCGAAATTTTGGGGATAATACCTAATTTTTGATTGATTTTGTAGGAGATATGATGATCTTCAAGCAAATGTTAGCTTTAAGGTCGGAGATGTTCCTCATGAGGATGAAAATTCACGTTTTCATTTCATCTCGCCCCATTTGTACAGTAACGAATGGGACCAGCAATTTAGTGGTGTGAAACCTAGAACGCGCTGTTATATTAACTATCCAAAAAGTTTGTGGACCTCCGCCGACCATCGGTAAGTCACGTTTGATCTTGGCAACTAGTTGTCAAAACACTGTGATTCTGAATGCGGTCCCCCTGAACCTGGTGTGTCTGTGCCGAGCGGGGGGGGGGGGGGGGGGGCACAGTGAAACTGCTGCTCGAGAGAAAGGCAAGGTAAGTGTGAATGAAGCTGTAAACACCTAGGCTGGTTGAAGATTTTGAAGCGAATGTAAAATGACCAAGTCGAATTCTTAGTATAAGGTGCAAAATTCAGCAGTCTGGCTGGTGCCGCAATTTTTTAGCCGATTTAATAGCCACAATATGGATAAAAGATAGGCATGAACAACCTTTTTGTGTGTACATGCCGGGTTTTAAGCAATGATGGCAGCTCTTCTTTTATCCAAAAGTGCAGCTTGTTGATACATTAAATTGAAAGTGTTTGTCATCTATACTAGGAACTTTGGTGTGACAGCTACAAGCAAACCCCCTCCCCCCCAGTAAACCCCCTCCCAGTAAGCCCCTCCCCGAGTAAAGCTCCTCCTTTCACTTCCCAAAGGCCAGTGCTATAGGAGCAAAGAGTAAGTTATTTATTTCTGATATTGCTTTAAAAATCAATGGGAAAACAAAATATGTTTTTGGTGAGTCTATTAAGAAATCTTCAGTGATAAGCAGAATATGGCTAGTTAGGACAATACTATTTTGTGGCTCACTTAATTAAAAAAAATAAATTATCTCATGAATGATCACAACATGTGAAGGGGGTTTCAAATAGTCAAGAAATGCATTAATTTACAAATCTGAGGTCTCTATAGGATGTACACCAGTACATAACATGAGAAACAGGTAAGTCCAGCCCCCACTGCAAATGAGGTGTTTTTTTGGTGACCCTCGCCTAAGTATACCCTAAAAACTGAGAGATATGGCAAGATCTGGGTTGCAAATCATGGTTGCTATCAATATTAAGTATAAAATCTGTAGGAATATCAAAAAAGGTTGTCATTGATATGTTATTTTGATCCGACAAACCGATTTTAACCGTATTCTTACAGGGAACACCTGTCTGAAAAAGTGCTGTGACCTCCAGGGTCCACGGTGCATGCTAGTCTTCACGGTCCAGTAGCTCGAAAATTTTGGGGATAACTACCCTAATGTTATGATTGATTGGGTAGGAGATATGATGATCTTCAAGCAGAATGTTAGCTTTAAGGTCGGAGATGTTCCATTGAGGAGAAAATTACGTTTTCATCTCGCCCATTTTTACAGGAACGAATGGACCAGCATTTAGTGGTGTGAAACCATAATTACAATTATGAATTTATCAGAGCTGAGTTTTTCTGTAGATGTGTGCTTTATATGTGCATTGTTGCAATCAATTGGTTTATCTGGTTTGATACATGGATGGGTGATGATCTGTTCATCAGTGTATGATGTGTATCTTTTTATGTTTATAATGTTTCAAGGTCATCCTGCGGTGACCGATGATCAGATTTTGTTAAACTTGGGGACAAGTTGTTCGTATTGATCCAAAATGTACAATTTTACAGTGTGTGGCATTTGGTTGTATAATTACATGACAAAATGTATCAAGGGTTTCCCTACATGGTCTATGGGGTCACCAGGAATTTTCCCTGGATGTTGCAAATGGTGCTATCACCAAATCACTTAAAATGCATCTTCTGGTTAAGTATGACAAGAGGAATCATTTGGCATCACTTTCAAACAACATCTGAGCATTAACCCCCAGGATGACCTTGAACCGTTATGAGGCTATACCGCTTTAACTAAAGGTTGGAACCTAGGCAAATATATACCTTTTCTAATCCTTATAAGAAGAGGAACACGTTAGTGTACATTAAAACACAATTTGACTCGATTCATTTTTTCCGCTGTACTAACATTTACCCCTTGAGGAAGGGGCAGCAGTCTGAAAATTTGAACCCTATAATTTCCAGACAGTCTAGGTCCCATCGAAACCCAAACAGCACGAAAATCAATTTTAGCATGAAAATCCTACGGGATTACACAACTCACTGCACTACGATGTTAATATCAAAGTAAGAACAAAGTATTTTAAATGTCTTTTAATAAGTTGACATTATATCTCTTTTATAAGACCCACATCGAGAATACGAGGAGTAAAGTATGTTCACGCAATAGCATCTTGAACAAACTCACTGGCACAAGATGGGGTGCTCGCCCACATACCCTAAGATCGACGGCACTTGCCCTGTGCTACTCATGTGCAGAGTATGCTTGCCCTGTGTGGGAAAGATCGATCCATGCCA
>JAMKCH010002786.1:0-37223 GCA_023653785.1 Ophioderma brevispina
GAGCCCATGTTTTGTGTTTCTGCCAGGCGATTACCTGCACTGCCTTAAGAGGCCTCGTATAGGTGTCGTAAAGGTTATCCTGATGCCCCATTTTCTTTCCACGTAAGTTCTGAAGAAGGCTAGTTTTGTAGACTTGAAGATCCCAGATTGTCAGATGTGGTAGAGCTTACTACGGGCATTTCATGCTTGCCCTTTACATGAAAGGAAGTCCTACCCGCAACACACAATTCAAGATATTTGAAATTGCCATTCTCCCTGAGCTCCGTATAGATCTTTGAAAATAGGGAGCTGGTGATTGCTTGATCATCATTGATAGGCATATACTCAATCTTAGCATTGAGAAAAAAAAAACCTGGCAGAAGCAACTTCCAGCATAGAAGCAAGTCTTGAGCACATTCTAACTGGTCCGCAGTGACTGCAAAATCATCTGCAGAGTCAGGGTCTGCGAGATGCATTCCTGTTTAACGCTCCGACTGTCTTGCTTTGATATCATCTTTGATTGATTTTTCAGCTTAGCTGTCTTTGTCACACAAGGTTGAAGTTTGTCATGCCTACTCTTGACGGAGTTTCATTTCTTTCACTGAAAATGCAAGTTTTTTGGGAAAAAACCCTTCAGATTAAGTCCATTTTGGCATTGTCTTTCTGCAATATATTTTATTGTAGGCCTTCCAGCAGTTGGTTTCAAGCCTTTCAATGTTCGCTACTGCTGAAATATCGGAAATATATATGCGAGTGAGGGTACTTGGCTCAAATTGACTCCCTTTGACTCCTCACGATAATTGTGCGTTCATCCAGGGGCGTTGCCAGGGGGTGGCAAGGGGCGGCTGCCCCCCCGAGAGTTTCAAAATTCAGGAAAAACAGGAAAGCAATAAACTGCACTGTCGCCGCCCCTGCGTTCATTTACTGTTTGAGTAACACACATGAATTCAGGTTTTTCGGTACAGCTCAACTTCCGGTTCTCAGATTTATAAAATACTGGGTAAACTAATTTCATTGCAATAAACTAGTTTGTAAAATAAAATTCAGTGGTGAATACATGCGCTCTAATGCATATCTCTTCTGAGGTTGAATATATTTACCACTTCACGGTGGCATTTATATAGTTTTAAATTTACCTCGCTGATTTTCGAAGTATTCACCCATACCAGCTGATGGTACTTTGTACTCTGTAATGTGACTAGAGGGGGAATGAAAACTTTTCAAAGATGAGAACCTAAAAATACGGTAGGATTACAGTCAACGTGTTAATGTGCTAGCTGGAAGTGGTCTTACCGAAATTCCCTCCATGCAATGGCGATGGAAACTATTAATTTCGTTTTAATTTCCTTTCATTTGACACCCAAAGTAATATTATATTAATGGATTGTAAAATACTTCTTATATGAACAAAATACACATTTTGAGAATTAGTGTGTAGAAATAAGGGGTTTTAGGAAAAAATGCATTTCTACCTTAAATTTCACTTCTTTCCCAATGAAAGAGTTTATTTAGAAGAATATTGCTTCTTACAATCTTTTAAATTCCCTCCAATAACATAAATTCAAAGACATTTGAAAAATGAAAATCTAAAAAAAAAAATGATTAAGAAAAATGAATTTTCACCAAATTTGGCCTTTGTTACCTATATTTGCGATGCACGTGCACTCAATTAGAGGTTGATCATCACTGATAAGAACCTTCTTTCGTTTGACACCAAAAATACATCAATGGTTTGTTGAATGCATCTTCTACCGATAAAATAAACATTTTGAGACTTGTATAAAAATAACGGTTTTGGTAAAAATGCATTTCCAACTGAAATTTCACTTTTTTCCATTGCAAAAAGGTCTTTTTATATTCAGAAGAGTATTTATTCTTACAATAACTGCTCAAATTTAGGTTTCAATCAGCAATTCCATGACATTTGAAAAACGAAAATTCCATAAAAATTATAAAAAAACATGTTTTTTCACCAAATTGAGCCATTTTTACCTATATTCGTGATGCATGTCCACTCAATTACAGTTTGATCATCATTAATAACTAATTACCTTTCATTTGACACCAAAAATATACCAATGGCTTGTCAAATACGTCTTCTATGGGCAAAATACACATTTCGAGAATTTTTTGTAAAAATTATGGTTTTGGTAAAAAGTGCATTTCCACCTTAAATTTCACTTTCTTCTATTGAGAAAAGATTTTTATATTCAGAAAACATTTCTTCTTACAATAACTACGCAAATTTAGGTTTGAATCAATAACATCAATTCCATGACATTTGAAAAACTAAAAATCCATAAAATTGATAAAAAACAGGATTTTTCACCAAATTTAGCCCTTTGTACCTATATTCGTGATGCATGTGCACTCAATTACAGTTTGATCATCATGAATAATTAATTACCTTTCATTTGACACCAAAAATACATCAATGGCTTGTCAAATGTGTCTTCTATGGCCAAATTACACATTTTGAGAATTTGTGTGTAAAAATTAAGGTTTTTGGTAAAAAAGAGCATTTCCACCTTATTTTTCACTTTTTCCACTGAAAAAAGGGCTTTTTATATTGAAAAGAATATATCTTCTTACAATAACTATGTACATTTAAGTTTCCATCAAAAATGTCAATTCCATGACATTTGAAAAATGAAAAATCCATAAAAATTATAAAAAATGGTATTTTTCACCAAATTTAGCCATTTCTTACCTTATTTTGTGATTCATGTGTATTTAATTATACTTTGATCATCATCAATATTTAATTACCTTTCATCTGACACCAAAAATACTCCAATAGCTTATCCAATACCAATTTTATGCTTAAAATACATATTTTGATGATTTCCGTGTAAAAATGGACATTTTTGGTAAAAAAAGTGCATTTTTCACCCCCATGTCCAGCGAGTTGGCGAGTAAGAAATGGATTTTCGAATTCTACAGAAAATTCTGAGTAAGATAGACCATGTCAGAATTTTGCAACCAGACACGTGATTAAATCGATGTCAGCTGAGGGACTATAATGTCCTTAGTGCTACAATCTTTAAGTTTGTCTTTGAAGTATATATTTTTTATATTTGACCACAGTCTTCCTGTTTTCTTGGCAGCAAACTGTGTTTTTTGGCAGCAATACATGTATGTTGCAAGTTGATAAATTCCCATACTTTATTTTTTTTTTTCAATTGAAAAATTGACCGCTGAGAAAGAAAACAGCGGTATTCAAAGAAATGAATGCTCATTCAACGGTGTTGTAAGTGTCCGTACAGACAATTATTACTAAAATATCCGATTTTGCCCTTTTTAGGTTGCTTTTGGTCCTCTCATTTGTAGGGTATGTTAGGATACATATTTTTGTTACAGACATGCAAAAATCTTATTTTTTATTTTTTTCAATTTTCTGATTTAGCAAATCATTGATATTACCAAAATAAGGGACCTGTAAAAATTAGATGTTGACTGATACTCGGAGCCTAATGATATAATTGAGGATTACATCACATCTTGGCACCTTAAAATTTTAATGTTCTGAGACTAATAGATGACAAAAATTTTTAAAAAAAATGGCCAATGATTAATGAGTGGCGAGTGATTTTTTTACTGGATATTTTTTTTCTTTATATAATGCAAAAACAAAAATTACATTGACAAAGAAAAGCACAAAAAGCACCTGGAGCAATAATGAGAACTTAATATATCCACCGGCCATTTACATAATCTCTTAAAACATGACCAATCTCTTTCAAATTGAAGATTATTCATATTTTTATAACTAATATATTTTTCTATTTCAAAGAGAAGGGTGTATATTTAAGAGTTTACACTTGTAAATATTCCATTTGCACCATATCATAAGGTTGTTCATTGCTTTCTCTTTTTGGTAGGAGCAATGCCAAACATATATTGTCTACTTTATTTATATATTGTCTACTTTATTTTCTATAGTAGATTTCAAATTAAGTGAAACTTTTTTTGCGTATTTCCACGAGGGGGGTGTCAATATGGGGTTCAATCCCCGGCCATACGGAGACTTGGCCTTTGTTGCCATTACAAACAACAAATTGTGTCCACGGTACAATGTTACTGTACAGAATCGGCTTACAAGAAACTGATGCGTTCAATTCTAAGGTAGGACTTATGCCATGGTTGGCCGGGATGCGCTAATCTCTTAAAACAAGGTTGGCCCATTTTTTTTATGGCCAAATAAAAACTTATAGTTGTGTTATGTGTGCTTTGATATAAGAATGCATTATTTCTCCAATGATGCAATAAGGAATTATATTTTGCAGTGTCAAAGGTACGTTATGTTCTAATTACATAGTTTAATGAAATAATTGCTGGTGCTTTCATCCTGATACTTCAATTGAAACATCCAAGCTATCTTAGGTGTGAAATAATGTATTTTAGGTCAACATTCATTTACTAGCTACAGAACTATACTTTGTATGAGAACAAAAACTAACTGGCCATTAAAATAATTCCTCTTACCTCTCACGGTAAATGGACAGACCTATGAAACTTTTAATCAGGTCTCACTTATTTTGAGATCTGCTATAATCCATCTGAATTTTTTTTTCTTCATGTTTCACGTACATGTTGGCATTCAACAAAAAGATGGGTTTCCCCCTCCAGGTTACGGAAAGAGCACAGATTGTCGTTTCTTGTGTTTATGCGTTTCAGGAAAGAATTTGTAGCAAATATTCTGTTTATTTTGTATTGAAACCAAACCAGTTTTTGCTCTCTTAAGGTACTAAAAGGTAGTTCATTTTGTTGGAAACATTTCTCATCAGACATGGTTATACAGGGTTCCCAAAAAATAAGCCTTCCCCCCCCCAAAAAAGGACATTTCGTTGCATAACTTCACGTAGAACTGCATGATTGGACAATTTTAAACGTTTTGAAAAGAGGCAACATTTGGCTCTGCCACAAAAGTCGTTGCTTTTCAAAAAAACGCCTTTGGCATCAACACACACTCCTTTCTTCCAAAAATGATGTCAGAAAAAGTGGCACTTTACTGTATATAAAGGTGTAAAGTAAAAAATTATCAATTTACTAACAACGATTTTATTTCCATATTCATTGGGTCTGAAGTAAATAAGCATAAACATTGACGCATAGGGTGTAGAATAAGAATCTACCGAGTGCCACCTGGGCATCCTTGAGCATTTTGAGAAATCCCAGATGGCGTCGCCATAAATGATAATTATCTATTCAACCCTATAATATCAAACTATGGAGCAAGTGCATGGCACTTGTAACATTGAGTCATACTCGAAATTCAAAATGGAAGCCAAATCTAATAATTTTAAAATATGCCCTATAACAGCAAATGCCTGTGATAAAAAATAAGCAAGAAATACTTAGATTATGTTGTAAGACACAATAAATGTATTTCTGACACTTTTGAAGTTGTAACATGACGTCAATCAATATGGCAGCCAAAAACGTGAATATCTTCAAAAATACTTGACACAAATTTATAAATATTACCTTCAAGTATAAATTATTGTGTCAATGAAACAATTAGAAATGTACGTATGATCATAACCAAGTGAAACCAGGTAATCCCGATAAATAAAAATGGGTCAAATTATAAATTGAATGCAATATATGTGAAAAAATGTAATTCCTATGGTATTTTGACAACTTTGCACCATATTAGTTTTAATTCGATTTTGGCGCATTTAAAACAAATTGAAATGTATGTTGTACATTGGTTAGGATCAAAGGTACATTTCTAATGTCATTGACACATTGATTTCGATTTTAAGGCTGTAATACTTATAAATTTGTGTTAAGTATTTTTTGAAGATGTTCACGTTTTTGGCTGCTATATTGATTGACGTCATGTTATAATTTTAAAAGTATCAGAAATACATTTATTGTGTCTAACAACACAACCCAAGTACTTCACGTCTATTTTGCTTTTATAGGGCATATTTTAAAATTACTGGATTTGCGTACACACTTGGAACTCAAACTTCTACGTTTCAGGAAAAATAGTGCTACTTTTTCCCTTGCTTGAATTTCATAAAATAGACGATTTCATGGTAAAAACAATGTCTATCGGGCAAAAGTAAATTTTCATTTTGTGCGCATCCATCAGTTTTTGAATATAAAAATAAATACTTTTTGAGTTGCGTCAAAAAGTATCAGACGGGGACTTTCTTTTTTGCTGAGTGTATATGACCCCCAACTTTTAAATTAAAACTACTCATGCCGAGCTCAAAGACACTATCATTGATTTTCCAGAAAGAGTAAAAATATTTAAAAACCTCAGGAAACAGCTTAAACGTGAAGGACAAGTCTTGTAGAACTAGAACATTGGGTGACTGTTATTGTAAAAATTGGGTGACTGTTATTGTAAACATTGGGTGAGTGTTATTGTAAACATTGGGTGTGTATTGTAAACATATATCACAATTATGAAGTTGTACGATGGCCTAAAGGCCTACCCAATGTACACACAGGATAAAACCCGGACAAAAATCTTGAGTTTTACTTCAAGTTGGCAGTTGTAGTAGAGTAAGTAGACCTCTACTGAACCCGAATTTCTCGCCAGTCACGCTCTCCTCCATTTCGACTGCGCACCCTCACAACAACAAATCCAAAGATTAAGGGTACGCTATGTGGTTTTAACTCCAATTATGTGTAGGTTAAAAACTGCGCATTTACTTCTTGCGAGAAAAATGGGACAAATCAATGCATGCGCACTGAGATTTTGATGCGTCTAATGCAAGAGCTCCGCAGGAGCGAGTGCATTGGACAAGCATCAAATTCAGTGCAAGTGCATTGATTCGTCCCATTTTTCGAGCAAAAGTAAATGCGCAGTTATTAAAGAGACACTGGCACATTTGAAAAATAGTGCGCCCTCAAGATTTTTCAAAATCGATATTTTTGCATGCTTATAAGGCTTTTATAAAAACCCTCACCCGAAATGATTAAGACCAAATCAGCTTCCTTATGGGTAAACAGAACGATTTTATAATTTCACGTCGCCGGCGACGTTAAATTCAGCAGACGACGAAAATGGCGTTTATTTACGTCATTGAGATTTACGTCATTGACAAGAACACGCACGCCGTATGCATGTTTCCCACGCTATGCACATTGTTTGATCGGTCTATAACATTTGTGGTTTTAATATCAGTGAGTACGAGTCAAAATATTCATGTAATATACAAATTTGTTGGTTAAAGTTATGGAAAACTTAAAAGTTGGCTACAAATTACCTGGATGTCTTTATCCTCATATCAATGTCCCTATCTGTTTTGGGGTATGTTATTTTTATGTGTAAAATATATCTCTGTTCTTCAAATGGCCTAGACTATCATTTGAGAGCAAATTGAAGAAATTTCATATTTTGTGAAAATGTGCCAGTGCCGCTTTAACCTAATTCATACACGACAGAAACAAAAGAATTTGTACCTTAACTGGGAATAAACAGTAGTTTTAAAACTATAATTTATCATAGCGATTAAAATCAAATTACCCACTGAGAAAATAAATCAGTCCTGCCCGACGCGTACGCGTTCGAAAGCACATTACGCAGTACGTGGAGTGCAACAAGACATTTTCAATCCACTCGCGCTACATTCGCGTATTTTGTTAACAGCTTCACTGATTTGCTGTTGTCTGTGCGTAAATACGCAGAGTGTATGAATATTACTTAATACAGTTTCAAAACTTAGGTGGATGCGATATTATGCACGATTCCATTCCCATCACATAGCCAAAATCTTAAATCCAATTTATTACACCGAAAAAAATCAGGGAGACAAATACCAACATGATTTGCCCGTGCCATTTTTACCGGCTGAAATTACCCTATATTTACAAAGATACGCGAACAAAATACCATTGTCCGAATGCAGGTCAAGTAAAAGTAATATACTGTTGCTATTAGCAGCCGATAATCAGTATGGCAAAGCAATTATAGTCAATTAGCCTATACACTAATTTCCCCCATGGTTATGTGTAATTATTGCTATAAAAGAAGCAATCCTAACCAATCGGGATGATTGTGTCAGCATGGAACGGAAACATCGGCAATAAATTTGCGAGTTTTTTTTTGTAAATTTCACGGTGAAGTTTTAAAATGTTTCAATTAAAAGGACTTTCTAGTTAATAAAACACACATATGTCTCACTTAAATCAAAATTGACGTCAAATAAATCTTTTAAATATATTGATATTCTGAGTTGGCCTTTGAAAATTAGTATTACAAGAACATGGTGTTTTGGTCAGCGTGAGCGAAGATTATCTCGGCGTGAGCCAGTTGCTATGGTTGCAGCTGATTGATTAATGAGCTCAGAAATAAATTGATCCCAAACCATTGTAAGTCTTTCAATACCAAGGATAGCGGATTCCGTACATGGATGACCAAATTCAATTCTGCCCATTTTCTCTGCTCTGAAATCTGAATCGTGGAATGTTTTGATCAGACAACATGGCCAAAATGAGATAGCTACCAATTTAATAACGTTATCTCGTCAACAAATCAAGTCATCATTTATAATTCCTTTTTAAAGTTTGATATGGATTCAAGCATAAGACAAGTAGGAACTAAATACCTGTTTTACTCCTCTTTTATTATTGTTGGTGCTATTGTATTGATAGAAACATTGGGCAGTTCTTATCTGGAAATACAACCCGGCTTCCCTGCTATCAGTGGCGGGCGACTGCAGGACGACATCGTGTACCAGACACCAATTGATAAGTTTACCCGTGGAACTCGCGTTGCAAACCGTGTTCACCAAGCTGATACTATTAAAGGTAGGTCTTTCCAGAGAAAATCTTTGTTATAAGGGTCCTATGGATTAGGCAGTATGAATTCAGTATTCTGCCAGCAGTTTATTCCATTGAGGCTGCCGAATTCATGACACAATGGATAGGGTGGTGGCACAATACTAAATTCTTTCCTCGAGGATATCTTTAGGCCTATGAACAATAATCAAAAGTTTACCAAAATCACTGTGGAATATGGTCGGTTTCATGAAAACTATGCATTTCCAGATATTTTGTGTCTTTAGTTAATGAAACTTTTTTAACGTTTATTGGAACAAAACGGTAAATATTTTGATAGGAACCGTTGAGCTGCATTTGGGCATATATATAGTTTGCCATGCTTTCCATTTTCTTTTCTAAGAGATATTTGCCTTCAAACATCGAAAGTAGGAGAAAACTGCTACTAAGATATTGATTTGCATCTTATTTCAAGGTAAACATAATGCGGCAGTTGGAAAAAGTTTGTTTCAGCCCACAATGACTATTAAAAAGTCTGAGAAATGTTGAACCTTTTTAAAAACATGCGACCTTTTTAAGGAAGTGTAATACGTTATCCACATTTTTCAGCAACCGAACAAACTATTTAAATAGTGATCAAGAGTGGCATAGACGTCCATTTTCCGTCCACAAAAATTATGTAAACTTCAGTCAGATACATCTTAGTCAATGGGAGTAGGAGATGTGAAAAATGGTCAAAAATGAAATTTAACTACTAAGATTAATAAATATACATTAATGGTCAAAAATGTTTATTACGTTATTGTGTTTTATTTACATCAACGATAATTTGGTGATGGAATGATATGGTGTGAATTAAATGTATCTTTAGAAAAATGGTAAAAGGTATCTTAATATTGGTTTATTAAGAGGACCAATTTTCCGGCAAAATTCAATACTCAAAGGATAGGAGCGAAGTTCGTTTAGAAATTTTTATTGCAAAAAAACTACACTTTTTAAAACCTTAGTGATTTGAGAAAAATGTAAAGAGGGGTGTTTTAGATATCATTTTGTGATTACCAAAGGTTTTGGTTGGCCTAAACACTAACAATCCATGAAAACGTGGACATTTTAAAAGGGGTCGCGTAATATTTATAGTTTTATCGCAGTCACACTGTAACCACTGATCTCTATATAATGGAAATGGATTGGCTACACAACAGTAATTGTATATTAGATGAATGGAGCAACGGGCGGACATCTTGGTCTACCGAACACAATAGTATTCCAGAGACACCTGTTTAACATAAGTTGTATCCCGTGTGCACGTTTTAGAGACATGCCTCCCATACGATACAATAAACATGGCGGCTTCGTTAAGTCGTCTACTGCTTCGAAGTTAAGCATGAAAATGGTGTTTTCTTCGCAAGGAATACTCCAAATGACCATGAAAACCATCTGGTACGTCATATTTAGGGATATTTCATTATATATGTGCCGATAGATTCATACCAATAAATCCCTTTAAGTATTTCTGATAGAGACATTTTTTTGCGGAACTCTTGTGTTTCTAAGCATGATATAGTGTTAATAATGGATTTTGATCATTACATTGCCACAAAAATCCAATATGGCTGCTCGGAATCATCAAAATGATCTTAACTCTTCCAGTATACCTATTAATGATATACAGAATTAATCCTGAATACATAAAACATGTTTTGCATGTGTCCAAACTCATTTACCATTGAATACAATCTGCAAGTGTTATTTTAACACCTCTAGAATGCATTTCAAAAGACTTTCAAACGCATCCAGACACGTCAATTGTTCGCCACAATTTGCAGTGTAGAGGCTTGTATCAAGTGTCTATATGTATAGATTCAAGATGGCAGCCAATATAGCCGCCTTTAAAGATATTTAAATCCAATATTATATCTGCATTATATGTATATAATCAACTAATTATTATTATAAGGGCGTAAATAAAGGTATGGTAGAAGTATTTGACAATTTGACATACTTACCTGGCATTTTTGTTTCATTAACATGCAAAAATGTTAAGATGGGGCCAATATGGCTGCCTTTTTACCCTCTTTAAACCTATAAATTACGATACATCTGTATTGTATTTAGTTATAGCATCCAAAATGATTATTAACATTTAAATTAAAGAATGAGATCTATGCCTTTGAACATTACAAACTCACGTCTGGTATTGTTTTTTTGACAACATGCTTAAAATTCAAAATGGCGGCCAATATATTATGAATATATGACAATTTGTTGGTTTTAAAGATCTTAAAAGGCAATCATATTGGCTGCCATCTTGATTAGTAAGCATGTTAACACACTAGAAATGTCAGATATGAGTTCTTACTGGGTATAGAGCCCATAATTATGCCTCTATTACAAATACTTGAGGAGTTATGGTCAATTAGATGATTTCGGGGATATGGATTCGGGGTGACCATATTGGATTTTGATGGTAATGTTGTGATAAAAGCACAATCAAGAACCTGTGCACGTTAGATTCCTCTTGTTTTAAAACCTGGAATAGAACATAAAATTATGGCCATTCGAATGAATTGAAAGTGGTAGCGGCCATATTGGATTGTAGAAAATGCAAATGCATGAAAATTGCCACACCCTCCAGAATTATTGGCTTAGGTTAATAAACAAAAATCCTCGATAGAAAAAGTGTGTACTCCATCCAACACTGAGCACAGCAATTCCTTCCTGATTAACACTGTTAATCACAGATGCCACTCCATAAGATATTGGAACTCACCAAGGTATCCCCTTGACTGAGCTAATAAAATGATGCTTTCAAAAGGATGTTTTGTTTAGTAGGAGCGAAGAAGAGCCGATGGCGTGGCTCAAGAAGGACTACACAAGGGAGCGTATTGCCACCTCTACTTTCCAACATCTATACAAACGCCAACCGATGAGGGCAGGGGAACCTGTCGCTTTATCTGATGCCAGCAGATCTTTGGAATTAGCGTACAAGAAGCAGACTTCACAGTTGTGAAGAGAGACTCTCCAAAGCTTTGGATGAAACCACTCCTATACGAGGAAAACTATCTACGTGCAGATCCATCCAAGACACTGGTGTGTGCTTTCCACATACACAACCGTGAAGCAAAACGGGTCAGCTTAAAGTCACCTGTTACTGGAACATCCTGGAGCTGTGACAACCCTGTCTACCTATGAGTTAGCTTGGACCGCACTCTCTCTCTTATATAGTATGACCCAATCAAGAGACGAAGAGTAAAGTATGTTCACCAATAATTTTCACACACGCAATAACATCCTTGAACAAAATCACTGGCAACAAGAGGGGGTGCTCGCCCCCCATATTACCCTAAGATCGTATGCACTTGCCTGTGATTCTCAGTGCAGAGATATGCTTTCACGGTATGGAAGATCAACCCAGGCCAAGAAGCTTGATTCTGCATTAACCCTCGGTCTTACCAAGGGGGGGGGGTAAAACCCCCCCCCCTCCCCTACCGAACTTCACTCCGGTGCGCTAACTAAAACGCTAAAAAAAATTTTAAAAGCTTCTAGGTAATCGTTTTTCTGTCTTCATCCTTTCAGGTCATTTTAGCGAAAAAAAATGTTGAAGGTAGCACCTTCACCGGGGTTTGGGTATGCCGTCAAACGTCAAAGGGTATAAGGGGGGGGGTGGTTGCCACCAGGATATTTTATGGTGGTTTTGAAATATTAGGCACGTATGGCCTATTAAAACTCTTTATTATGTAAAAACTAGCCAATGCACTTAGAGCTGAAAAACCGCATGTGTGGAAAATCCGAAATTCCTACGTTTTTTTTAGCGCAAAATGGATTTCGACATGTTCTATGGAAAATGCCAATGTTGCCGACTCGCGGACTTGATGGACTCATTGTGACGCCATTACTAGGTATGTTGGTACTTATTTGGAATCAATGGAAAGCGGATGACCATAGCTATCCACTGGTATTAAATCTTATAAGCATCGGGTTGCTTTATAAAAAATTCTCGAGGCGGGGTGTAACCACCCCCCCCCTTGGTTAGTAACCGTGTTACAAAAAAGGTTGGTAAGACGAGGGTTTACTCCTGTCGGCTTATCACAGGCTGGTCTGTGTCACCAACACCAACGGAGACCTTATCACCCTAGCAGGAATGCTCCACCAGACATCCGTCGTAGTGTATGTAGGCATGCACGAGCGTATAAATACTAATGTGAATCACTATGTCCGGACCAGAACCTGCTGCAAACGTTCCTAAAAAAAAACACAAAAACAAAAAAAAAAAAAAAAAAAAAAAATAACCAGAGAGAGTTTATAAGTAAAGTCCAACTCTTGAATCGGTTTCGAAGGAGTATAAGAGAGTCGCATTGTGGAAAGAAAGAAAGGACCTTAACAACCAAGTAACATCTATTGGTATAGAACTGGTGAGCATCTTCCGCCAGGAGCTGACTCCTCATGAGCTGAATGGCGATACCTCAACAGAATGAGAACTAGAACTGGCCGATCTAAGATTCCTTGCAGAAGTGGGGCTCCTGGAAGCAGATCAGGCCCCTACCTGTGGTGGGGAACAGACACCACAGACAATGGAAACATTCTCTGTCTGTCCACTGTTGGAGCACCAATGCACAGACAAGGAACTTGCGGAATTCAGTGAAGCAGTCAAACGTTGTACCCATCTCTGGCTGGATCCTATTTGAAAACCACTGTTTTTGGACACGATAAGAAGACGCGGGTTAACAAATCATAGGCGTGATTTCAGTGCAGAGCCTATTTGGGAAATGACGAGTATAGGCTTTTGTGATTGCCTGATTGTCGCTACCAATATTGTACATGTACTTCATTTTAGTACACCAACTTAATTGAATTTAAAGCGGGGTTGTTATTAAAGGGACATTTCGCGATACACAGCTTCGTCCCCCGACTTATCTCAAAGAAATTGAGATTTATATATCAGCTGAACCGTCGCAGAGTGTGCCAAAATTCCATTTTGGTCGCAATAGCATTTATTTATTTCTCATTTTTATAAAGAAAGGTTTACTGTGGAGAATCTATCTTGCAAATATTTCAATTTTAAATTTATTTCAAAGGTGATATTTTTCCATCAAAGTTTGTAATTAAATTTGCTCTCTAGCTACCAAAAATGCTAAAATGGGGTAAGCTGACAAACATATCATTACATCTTTATGAAAATTCGGAATTATTTCAAAACTTACATGATTCTGTTATATGAATTGGAGAATGATTGACTTTTGTCAAAATTTCAAGTTTGGATTATGGATTAAAAACTGTCTAAACCACTTCAAAAAAAGCGCATTTTCACGAAAATTAAGACGGCAATCAATAAGTTTATCTTGTTTAATAGATGGACACGATATGACAAAATTGTGTTGAGTTGTCGTTAAATGTTAATACTCACTCAGTTTGAAATGCAAAATTCTTTGAATCTTTTGGTCCAAAACAATTTGAATGTGAGCTAATATGCAACATGCTATGGTAGGAACCGGGAATGTAATTTGATATATACATACAATTTCTACGGTTCGCTTTCAGATTTTGGAAATTGTGTGTTCAAATTGTGGTGACGCTGGCCCAGAATTAATTTGCCCAGACTTTTTCTTTAAAAATTGAAACATGTATCACAAAAATAGCTACAAGTGTTTCTGAACACACCCTAGCTACATGTCTTTTGATAGAGAATATGCATGGTAAAACCTAAATCAGGTATTCCATTTACTGTTAACATTTGCTATACCTACCATGGCAAAAGGAAGCAAACTGGATTGGATAAAATGAGGTCTGCTTCTTTAAAATTGTCATGGAAAGATGCATTGGTAGTATACAAGTAGATATCACTATTGAACTTTATGTTAATATTTCCAAATATTTGATGCTACATCAAACAAAAACAAAATTTAAATATTTAGATTTGTCTGAATCATAAAACTCATTTTTTTTACAAAACAATTGTGAATTCCCCCTTTCCAGCAGCAAATGCATGCGTCACTTATTTTTGTTGTAGTGTGTGTACTTTTCCCGAGTATGAGTACAAGTACATGGCCCTTAGTACGAGTATGGGTATTTGGTTCTGACTACGAGTATGAGTACAGCAAAATTTTAAATCACGAGTATGTGTATGATTACGAGCACTTATACCTGAGTATGAGTACGAGTACCCAGGCCTGAGTATGAGTACGAGTACACAAAATGTACTCATACTCGAGTACGAGTACGAGTATTCGTACTCGAGTACTACAAGTCTGGCCGCACCATAGTGTATAATTTGATGCATCTGCTTACTAGCTGTAGAAACAGTGAAAAAAAATCACGCCAAAATTTGTTTATACTTCAATCTACCGCCACTTGAGAACGCAAGTTCTGTTTCATTTGTAGATCGCAGCGCGCAGCATTTTAAACCTTGTTTTATTAATTTTCTATACATGTATAACTCATACACTGTTAAATTGTATGTATCGGACGTTTTTCATTTTAAAATCAGACGTCTTAGCTTCCCGTACAAACGAAACCACGCAAAATTCATAAAGGACATCGCCGAATAAGGAATGAAGGACGCCCTCTATAGTTTTCATGAGAACGGATGAATTTGAAACATTCCCCACTATAAAGCGACATGCTCAAAGTTTACCTTTCCATGGTTTTCAAAAAATTCCACTTTACACAACTTCTCAAAAAGTGTCTTTATTTAAAATTATAATACAGGCTTCAATGGGTAATGGAAATTTCCAAATTTGAACCCTTTCCCCCCCAAGAACCAAAATGCCACTTTGTAAGGATGTGTGTTGTATTAATTAGCAACATATATGTGAGTGGCATTCTGGTTCTTGGGGGGGGGGGGGAAGACCCCATTTTTGCATTTTTGTTTTTTGGGGGGCCTGAACACTAAATGGAATTGCCAAAAACAACAACACCCTATACATAGGCCTACCATACCACACTACGAGGTAAGGCATGCTCATCTACCAAGGGCTCAGTTCATTAGCCTTGGATGGGCACATGTTAACAACCGCTGACCATGCAGGTTCAGGGTATCATAAATAATACTAAAATGCAGGGGGTGTATTTGCTCAATATACTGTTGAATGAAAGCTATTAAACTGCGCCATGTGAATTGGGATTTTAATAGTGTGATTGTGAGTTAACTTGCTCATGAAATAAAAGCGCGGTCATGGGCCATTAAGATTGCGGGTCATTGTGTTGCATAATAGAGTTTGCTTGGTGTGAAGACGATTATATTATTCAAATCTTGGCACTCATTGCATTACATCAGCATAAGTTAATAGGTATTTGGTATTGTTATAAAGGCCTCCCTCGTGTAGCCTCTTTGTAGCTTATGAAGGACAAATATCTATCTAGGCATCATTTACAAGCTCCATAACACAGGGCAGCTATGCAAACCTCTTCCTGTTTTTCTTCATTTAAGTCATAACTGGTCATTGTAACGGAGGCATGCTCTAAGCTTTGCTTTTTCCAGATAGCATACCCCTGAAGTTTCCGAGACTTTTCAAGTTTTGGTCTTGATACAAGTGTATTTTATGATATACAACACCTTGCATACATGATAAAGTCTTTTACTCAAAATACTCAAATAATGATGATTGTAACTATAACTATAATGATTATATAGGGCCTCCTTCATTTCTTATCCGCGATTTCCTTTGTCCAGGTAAATTTGGGGCACTTACCGACCGAAAATACCATTGCTTTCCTCAGTCGTGAAGTTCTGGTATTGGTAGATTGTAATTTTTCCATGTTGGAGTATAATGGGTCATAATATGGAACATTAATAGAGACTGGTTATTTACTTTCCGGGGTTAATTTGAAATTTTGTAAAAATATACCCATTTGCTCTTTAGGTAGAGCGGGTGCAAAATTAAACTCATTTCAGACGGAATTTTCTTAGGTGTAGCGGGGTGAACGAAACTCATTAAATGCAGTACAAGGATTAGATGTTTTTAGTGTAAATATTGTCACGAAAATAATTGTTATGGATAATGATATCATCTCTTGTTCTCCGTTGGATTAAATATATAATTATGTACGTGTATATATAATTTTTTGGCAGCAGAATTTCCCCATAATCTCTTGCCGCGATTATTACATGCTACACAAACTGGATTACCAATACTTGTACTTGGATCATAACTCAAAAATTGGAATGCTCAGAAAATTGCACCTATCGTATTGTTTTTGTAAAGTGGCTAAACACAAATGCCCACGGGAACCATTTGCCTTACATATGGTTCTTTAGTATACTACAAAAATTTTTACTGAATGTATATTTTGTAAATCATACCCAGACTCGTCCTGTTTGTAATGCGTTTTGTTCTATATTTGTTTATTAATTTATTTTTTTAATTTTATTATATCTCTGGACTAATGTGGTAAATTCTCAATACTTTATATGATATATTGTACCTTTTATATACTTTAGGCTCTTTTCAGATGTATCGGCTTCATTTTTTAGTGACAGTGATGAAATAAAATGATATTGTATTATGTCTATGATGGAATTGCAGTTGCATGACTTAATCTAGGACTAATTAATTGAATTTCTTGATTAATTTCATTTCTAGATTCAGCCAATATGACGAATGACGTGTTACCAAGGTTTAGCTCTGGGCAATATCACAAGATCTATCCTGTTAATTGTACTGCTGTCTTTGCTGGAGATAAGGCGACAATTAACTCAACAAATATATTGTTGAGAAGAATGAGGGATGCGAAGGGCCGAATACCTATGCCAAGTGATCAAGAGGTAAGATAAGTTACATTAACCGAAAATATACTACACTGTAAAAAACAGTGAATAAGAGATGCGAAGGGCCTAATACCTATGCCAAGTGATCAAGATGTAAGATAAGTTACATTAACCGAAAATATCAAAATGTCCGAACTACTCGTCGCTAGTTCAACCCAAACCCACACTGTAAAAACAATAATTAGAAATGATGCGAAGGGCCGAATACCTATGCCAAGTGATCAAGAGGTAAGATAAGTTACATTAACCGAAAATACACCCACAATAGCTCACACTGTAAAAAACAGTGATTAGAAATTAAACTGTTAATTAACAAATAACTCAACAAATATATTGTTGAGCAGAATGGGGGATGCGAAGAAGGGCCGAATACCGGGCCGAATACCTATGCCAAGTGACCAAGATGTAAGATAAGTTTCATTAAACGAAAATACACCCACAATAGCTCACACTGTAAAAAACAGTGATTAGAAATTAAACACCTTTCTAAACACTAATAAGGGATGCGAAGGGTCGAATAACTATGCCAAGTGACCAAGATGTAAGATGAGTTTCATTAAACGAAAATACACCCACAATAGCTCACTGTAAAAACAGCGATTAGAAATTAAACTCCTTTCTAAACACTAATTGCATCACGTTTCTAAACATGTATTTGTTTGATACGTCAATACCTTACAGCTTAAATTGTTTGAAATCTAAACACATTACGGACAGCAGGTGTTTGTACATTTGACACCAAGCATTTTGGAGATATGACCTGTTGAATACCTAAACACTAATTTTCACCACGTTTCTAAACAATTTTTACAGTGCATACTCAATACGTGGATTTGGGGTTTTCCAACCGGATGTTAATCTTTACCGCAATTTTACCTACAACGGGCACTCTATATAAAATAAATAGCGCATATATATGCTATGGTGTTTTGTGTCATACGGTCATTTTTCTGTCATAACTGTGCGAAACCGTTTGCTGTACATAAATTTTACCAGTAACGAGTACTCTTTGATTGCCTTGTAATTTTTGCGCCACAAAATGTGCGCGTAGTTTAAAGGAGGCGCACTAAACCGCGAGCGTGCATGGAGTGATGCATATCTACTCGTACATCGTTGGTGCATTGTGGTATAGGAATTTCGGTAAAAAATGATTTCCGGTAGGAAACCCAAAATCCACGTATTAATATTTTAACACTGGAGGTAGTCTTAGGGGAAAATCTCAGGAAGTGTAATACCCCAATATTTTGCCAACTTTGGCCACTTTTTGTTCTTTTCATCCAATTTCGCCCCTCATTTTTGAAGACATTTGCGCCACTGGAAGTAGATATGCATCTGCTACATCCATGGCGAAACGTGATTAGGCCAATCCAAATAAGACAAATGGTGGCATACACTCAGAAAATTTGCAAGGAAATAAATTTCTTCAGAAGTGTACTTAGAAGGCTGCGACAAAGCTCTGAAGAAGAAAGATAGTGCCTGGAGGAGATGGAAATCTCTTGGAACTCCCGAAGCTCGCCTAAATTCCAACAAGGCTAGAAACGAGTATACATCTGTTTCTTGGAAAGCTGCTTCCACTCACAAGATCAGAGTCAGAGATAAAATGACTGACGAGCTCCAGACTGGATCTAAGTCTTGGTGGTGGACGGCTCGTAACCTAATGATGGGAAAAGGAGGGAAGTCTGAAATACCAGTCCTTAAATCAGGCATCTCTACATACCTCTCTGCCGAGGCAAAAGCTGAATGTTTTGCGACTTTCTTCAGTGAAAAGTCTACCATTCCTGCTGCTGAAAATGACAAGCCTGTCTCCAGCATTCCTCGGAGAACTACCTCAAGCTGTGGCAAGATGGTGTACTGGCCAAGGAAGGTAAAGAAACAACTGTTGAAACTAGATGTCAACAAAGCCTCCGGACCAGATGGCATCCCAGCCATCGTTTTGAGAAATGCTGCCCCAGAACTGGCGGTTCCACTGACACGTCTATTCCAACTTTGCTTTGATAAGGGCCACATGCCAGTGATGTGGAACGTAGCTGAAGTCATCCCATGTCATAAGAAGGGTAACAAGCATTCGCCTAGTAACTATCGACCGATCTCCTTGCTATCTATAATATCCAAGGTAATGGAGCGACTGTTCTATGAAACAATGTGGCGCCATCTTGATGCGCATTCATTGATATCAAACAGACAGTATGGCTTTAGGTCTGGCCATTCTACATATGATGCCTTGACTTATGTTTCCCAATGCATCACTAATTCCATCAATGACAGAGAGGAAGCTAGAATTGTATGTCTTGATATCAGCAAAGCATTTGACAGAGTTTGGCATCCTGGTCTACTGGCCAAGCTTTCTGCCTTGGGATTCTCAGATAGGTTACTGAAGTCGCTGAAGGACTACCTGAGTGACCGCTCCCTCAGAGTCATCCTAAACGGGAGGATATCCAGCAAGAAGACGATCAATGCAGGTGTACCACAAGGCTCAATCCTCGGCCCTCTTCTTTTTATTATATTCATTGACGACATCACAAGAAGAATCCTGAATCCTTCCATCCTCTACCCAGACGATGTCACACTCATGACCTTCATAAAGTCAAAAGTGGACAGATTCCCAGCTGCTGCCTCTCTCAACAAAGACCTGCAGGAAATCGAGTCTTGGGCAACTTCATGGAATGTACTTTTCGGTGCTGCTAAGTGTAAAACTGTAACAATATCAAACAAGAAAGATGCTGCAACAGGCCATCCAAATCTCTACCACTTTGGTACAACTCTAGAAGAGGTCGACAGGGTCGATCTACTTGGCATCTCCATCCTGTCATGGTCTCCTGTGATTACCAAAATGGCTAAAACTGCCAGTCAGCGACTAGGATTGCTCCGTCGAGCTGCACCCTATCTTGAGACAACCGATAGGGCTGTTATATATAAATCCATGGTTCGATCCAACATGGAATATGCAAGCTCAGCATGGTGTGGAGCAGCACCCACTTCACTATCCAAATTAGATGCAATCCAGAGACGTGCCATTTCCATCATTGATATCCCCGAGAGTGAGCTCGCCACTCATTACATTCAACCACTTGGTCATCGCAGGGCAGTTGGAATTGTCACTCTTTTCCACCGCATGTTTTACGGACAAGCACCAGTTCTCCTCAGCCAGCTGCTACCTGAGCTGCTTTCAGTTGATCGTCGCCTTAGGCACTCAGTCAGGTCTCATGACCTTGCTGTGAAAGTCCCAAGGTCCAACTTGGCCTCCCACTGAAGATCATTTCCCCCATTCTCTGTAGGCTTATGGAATGCCCTTCCTGCTCATGTAGCATCAAACCAGTACTTGCAGAGTTTCAAAAGGGAGGTTAATCGCTATCTTGGCGTCAATCAGTCAGCGTTACTAATTATATAACTGCTGTTAATGCCTAGATTAGCCTTGACATAAATAAAAAAGAAAAAAGAAAAAAAAGAAAGCATAACCATCATGCGAAAATCAAGGCACCAAGATATCCACTTACTCGTATTGGGGACCGTTGTGGCAGGAGGATATGGTCCTTCCGGGCTCACAAGTCTGGGATCAATGGTGAACAATATGGGCACTCGATTCTGTTGTCTCTTTACGCAACATAAGGTTCACGCTTTATTCCGTTGGTCGTGATGGAGCCGACTATGCTACCTGCCGGACTATGATTACTTTCACACCGGGTTTATACAGGGATCATGTTCATCATATTCCAGGGGTTTTACAAAATATAGTTTGTTTCATCTGAGACGTTGTACTTCAATAGTTATAAGGCAAAATAGGTTCAAGGTCACTATGGGGGATAAGATTTCTGATTCGTCATTTTGGTAAAATATCGTGCCAAATGGGTTCGTCTAATTGTGCAGGAACCAAAAACTACTGTTTGCACTATCTATGAAATTTTAATTTAGTTGCCTAATACAGTTAGTCGGCAGGTCACCCAAGTACTATTGTTCACAGCGAAAATTGGGAAGACGTTTCATATAGACATACATGAATGCAAATGAGGTTGATTCCGTCATGCGCTGTATAGCGTTGTGCAGTAGTGCTTGACGGAATGAATGGCAATACCTCATTTGCATCAATGGGACTTCTGTATGAAACGTCTACCCGAAAAGTGTTGGACGGGGTCATTTACATGGGCTTTCACAAATACAAAAGGCAAACGGCCTTGGTATTAACCACATTCCCTGCACACGTCTGCAGTACAAATCGATGAAAATCAGGCCCATGTTATTTCCCATATGAGAATTCAATTCCGTGATGAAAGTAAATGCAATGTTATACATTTTCCGATGGCTTCGCTTTCTTAAAACAGATAGAGTAATACGTACACACTCTTTTGTAGCACACAATTCAATTAATGATTTGGGATGCTTTAAAATTTGGTGGGATTTCTATAACTTCAGAGACCACGCTTTTTTAAAACTTAAAATTCATCGCTTTTAATTCGTTGTTTTTAACCCCCAAACACCATTTCACGTCATTTTAGACCAACTTAGATATGTAGTTGACATTTCGCAACAATAATACATTATTTTATCATGAATTCAGGTATTTTAGACCTCAAATCAGGACATTTTCCAGAGTGTTTTTCCACCAGCTACTGAGGTCATAGCCATTCCATTGCATTCCCGTTACAATCAAATACCGCTGTTGGCGTGCCTCCCTGATTGCCTGAATACGATTGTGGTCAAAGGGTTCTATGTTTGTTTACTATCCATACTTCTAATCTTAGAATCATTTGTAAAATAAAGTGATATCTTTTTGAAACAATTTCCGTATTTATTTCAAATTTTACTCTGGTACATTTTGTCCATTTTTGACACCACCCACCCACACAGACACACATACACACAACACACCACTCACACACACACACACACACACACACACACACTCTGCAACTTTTATAGTGAATCATAAAATATTGGACTAGATACACTGTGACTATAGATATCAACATGGATCAGCAGGGATAATTTTATAGCTCTCTATGACATTTTCTTAAGAACATCTAAAACACTAATTTTGTGGTTACATGGTAATAAAGTTGGTCCTTTCCTCTAATAAAGAACATACTTACTCTACTAAATGCAACGAATTAGGAGGAATTAGTAGGATTATTAGTAAATCAATATTGCAGTAAAGTGGCCGGCCTCCACGCTGACCAGAGTTAGACCATCGGATGATCCTCGTACACTTACCAGGTGACGAACCCCTTGGAAGTACACAATTTTTTCCGAAATCAATTTTCTAAAATTATAAAAATGAAGTTCTTCGTGTATTCTCATGTCTATTATGTGCACCAAACGAATGTACAAACCATGATTCATTCATCAAATCTGGCGCTATTTGAATAATAAATCCGAGACCGGTATGCAGAGCCAAAGCACTTCAATTCTTTTAATCTGAAACTACAGAGCCATTGTCATTGTCCATTAAGTTGAAAAGCTTCAGGTGTTATCACACCGCCCGATTTTAGATTGAGCTGTCTTCGTCCAAGAATAAAATAAAACTCGAAAAGGAAACGAAGATGAACAAAATCATGTTGCTTTGTCACGTTAGGCACCGGTTTATCTGCATTCATATAGATCGCTGATTTTTACCTTTAGTTATGAAGTTTGTTCTTCACAAAGATGTCAGGTCACAGTCGTTTATGCTTGTGTTCATTTTCATTCCTTTTTCGCATAAATGATGAAATATAACGAAACGTGTATTTTTTGTCTCCATCATTAAAAAAAAGCTCAATCTAAATCTGGCAGTGATCACCCCTCTTCACTATAATAACAATGGCTCTACATTTCAGATTAAAAGGGCCTTCCAGTGGCATTCGTCCCTATCTAGGTTAAAATCGTTCTCTGTGATTGCAAATATGCATGACTGGTCACTGGTTTTCCAAGCTCGCACTATTTTGAAATATTCATACTTTTGAACAATCTTTTAAAAATCAAAATTACGAACAACTGTTCCTTCTTAAACCCGAACCAATTCATCTTCAGGTTCATGAACTTTTAATACATTAGATTATTTTGTTGTTCACTTTAACAGCCTACAGACCCTATTTCAGAAGTTTTTATAACACGTTTAACACACGTGTAAAATATTTATCTTTAATTGTTTATAATATTGACCTTGGGCCAAACCTTGCTTACCACACATTATATACTACTATGGACCGGTACATAAATAAGCACATCCTTCATCTTCAAAAAATTCATTAATTTTGCTGATATGTTTTATTTAAAACACGGATGGGGTAGCAACGAGTTTCGTGAAAATTAAATCGCATTGTAAATTACCTAGGCTTTGCTGTGTTACTGCTTTTTATTGACTGACACAAAGCAGGCCAGGTGATCCAAGTCTAATCAAGCATGCCAAGGCTTCACTAGCTGTTTCAAACACGCGCGCAATTGTTTGCACTGACCGCAGGCGAGTCATTGAACACTGTTGCAAATGTATATATGAGACGTAGTGTAATCGAAAATTTTCGAATGTTTTTTATGATTTTGGGAAAATTTTTGTATGTGAAATAATGTATTTACCCTAAGAAGGTAGCGTCACAGAAAGCTTGCAGTTTGATGTCAACATAACAATTGCAAAATACAGTTGCACATTTTACTAAAACAAACAGGGGGTAGATGGAAAGGGGGCATGTTCTGAACTTCCTTAAAAAGGGTACATTTAAAATTGTCATTTTTTGGGTCAAGAATAACATATCGGATGTCATTTTTCTGGAAATACGATAGGTGTAGTCGATCATTCAAAATCAAATTAAATATTCAGCCAATCAATAATAATTCTTATAATTACTTCAATTACGCATTTTTTGAGTCTCGATCGTAAAGTTGTTCGGCCATGTAACAGATTGGACTAAACTCTCGCAATGAACGGGATAATGAAAAAAGAATGGGCGAAGGACTTCATTATTGAGCTACCTAGCGACTGACTGCCAGTGCTTTCCTCTGCACACCGTTCGAATTTACTTAATCAATAGCGCCATTACTTTTGCCGGAGTCAATGAATCACGGATACATTCGTTGGTCTGATATTCAGGGGAAATTTAGATGACATTTAATTTTCATTTCAAGAAAACAGTCATTATTTACCCCAAAATTCAAAAAAACAAAAAATTTTCAATAATTTTTGAATTTCGTAGAACTATGTACTCCCACGTGGTGTGCCACCCGTGTCCTTATTCGAGCATCTTTTCCCCTTTGATTCCATGCCGTAAGGAAAGTCCAGTGGCATTACTTCCGGTATTTTTTATGGTTGTGACCCCAGCAATCAAGTTCACGATTGCGAGTCCCTTGACGCAAAACACAAAATTTAGTGTGTAATTTAATTTTCTGGTTGCATTACACAGCCCTGCGTTACAGTAACTGGTCACGTATAAGACCCAAAGGCACTCATAGTTCTCACCCCGTAAGACAAAAGCGGAACAGGTTTTGAAACTACGCTGAAAATAGTATTATTCTGGACATCAATCATTTACAACTATAACACTTATATTTTGATGTTGAAAGGCCGGCCGCGGGGTTGGTACATTTGTGACCCCACTTTGTCTGCACCCAACGTTTTCTTCTGCACCCAGTTTTTTGCTCAGAATTCAGCATCCTTTACGGAATAAAAGTCCAGTAGCACGTGCACTTTATTCCGACAAGGCTGTTGAATTCTGAGCCGAATTGGGTGCAGAAAAGTGGGGTCACAAAGTGTACCAACCAGCCGCCGCCGCAGAAAATACTACAGCATTCACAATCAAAATTTTTTTTGTGTAGTAGGCCTATAATAGTCACAGTACCTTCGGTAGATTGTTCACTGCTGCAGTAAAAATAATAAAATGTGCAGCAATATAAGTATTTTGACTGGCCTGTAGGCCTGTAGTCATGGTAGTATTCGCCCCTTTCGTATGTTTTTTCTTAGTTGCATTATCCCTTATAGTTCTCTGAATGAATGATGCACCTACTCTAAATCTTTGTGGGCCCCTTCCATTGCAATAATAAACATTGCTCAGAAAAAAGAATACACTGCCAGTGATCATTTGTGAAACTATTTGAATTGTCAGTCAGTGTGGCATTAATAGATTCACACCATGCACCTGGCATTTCTATTACTCCCTGATAAATCAATGGATACCACAATGATGTCATCAACAACCCCCAATTGAATGCTTTCTCGTCCTTCCCTTGTAGACTTGACACCAACCACATCGATTGCTATTTGCATTTCCTGGGACCTGGTACAGTATAGGATTTCGTGCTTGTTTTACTTTTAGAAGAGTGGCATATGGGATGAAGGCAAAAGGTTAAACGCAGAGAATTTTAACAAACTAAATTTGGGATCAATGCGTCTTTATTGAATTTTCTTACAATATTAATCTGATACTAAAACGATTCATGTTTTGCTCATTTACGTGAACCAGGTACTTCAGTGTGTCTCAAATGTTCGTTTTTCAGAGACAAACGAGGGTATCCTTGGAGACCAATTTCCAAAGAGGAGGCTGATTTTCCTATAGCGTACAGTATGGTTGTCTATAAAACTCTCCCGGTAAGCTAACCTTATTTCACCCCACCAGCGAACAAACTAACTTGTTTCTAGATTCTCTCCAAAACACGCTAATTTAAGGGGAATCCATGCTCGCTTTACCTACTAAGTTTTTTCAACAGTGTTCACACTCCATAATGAAAATCCTCATCTAATTCCACTTTTAGAAGAAGTCAAACCTGAATTGATGTGAAATTCCCCGTAAACAAAGTAAAACAAAGGAAATAGCCTCATCTTAAACAAAAATCAGTAAAATTTGAAGTTTTATTAACATGCTATCGTTATGATTGGTAACCATTTTCTATGAAATGTTACATCATTTTCAACGTCCCAAAATCAGATCATTTTTTTATGTACCGAACATCTGAATTAGTTGATTCCCTTAATTTTGCAGTGATCTGAAGGGTGGATTTTTTTTAAATTGGAAATCAGACAGTATACAAAGGGGATTCGGCTCGGGTGTAGCCTATGATGCAAGCGTGTATTGGTGGCTATGTTGTACGTACGTCAATAGCACCGATGCGAGGGAGCGTAGTGTAAATGTTATGAATCAGCTGTTTTTTTTAAATTATTATTATTTCACCCAGCTATAACAGCAAAATGGATAGTAATGTTTAAAATATGAGTCTACGGTTTGAGTAGGATCTAATCAAAAACACTCCGTATCCCATGTGCAATGGGCGCAATTTCACACCACTCTCATGTATGGCAGGTTGGAAATGTGTACGGTCAGGGACGATACGAGTGTTCTAGCGTGGTGCCAGGGAAACATCGTTCATTTCCCGAGTTTGTTCGATGGTGGTGTGCCTGATTTATATTCAAATTTAGAATGTCAATAATACAAGTACTCACGGCAGATTGTATTTAACTACAAACCACACCGTCACTCGGTTCACTCCCCGGGGGGGGGGGGGGACCTTGTATTCCAAAGGTGGATATGATCGTGACAAGAAAACGCGTAAAAAGGGTGTCTTTTTTTTCCACAGTCGATGTACGGCGCGTACATTGTTTAGGGTGTCAAAAAACAAGCAAAATATGGAAAAGGGTATTTTTTTGGCAAGGGGAACCTGCAAATATGTTATATCTCATTCAGCAGGGGTCATCAACATCCTCCAACATATTGTAATCGGAACTTGGGAAAGTATTAAAAGCAAAGCCAGATAAATCATGGTATATTTACGATTCATGCACTGTGTAACTTGTTGGAGGTATTATAAACAATAAAGTATACTTGTTTAGGTATGTTTTTTGCTTGTTTTTAGTCGGGGAAAATTCGTGTTTAGGGTGCATTTTTGAAAGTCCATGTTCACGCATCATTCCACCTTTGAATACAAGTGGCCCCCCGGGGTTCACTCAAAAATTTCATCTTTAACTGTTTGACCGATATAATCACGTGTTCCGAGTGAGTCCCCAATACCATATGTTTAGTCTATAGATAACTTGCTTGCAATTGTTAACTTCACAGAGTTCCTTGTTAATTGAGTCTACCTCAGTGTATATATTAGAACGCGAATACAATTTGGAGGTGTTGACAGCAAACAATATGAAATCTAGTGTTGATGAAGTGGTAGTAATATCATTAATATATAGTATGAATAATAAAGGCCATAATTATAGGTTCATGTGGTACACGACACGCAATATTCTTCATTATAAAATATACCCCAGTGTACGTAAAAATTACCAATATTGCCATTACAGGCATACATAAATTTCTTATTTTTATGATCTTTACATCATTTTGAAAAGAGTTAAGTGTAGGCACTCTCTAATTAATTTTTATTATTTTATAAATGTGATAACGACCCAAAATCAAAATGTTGAGTGGTTTGATCGAAACCCAAATTGTTTCTCTTGTTGTGTATATCATATTTCAATATATTGCATACATCGGCTAAAATGAACCTCTCAAGGATTTCAGAAAAGCATGTCACTACATAGACACGCTTCATAATTTGAAACAATTGAAGTCTCTTTTTGTGTATGTGTATTAACTTTACTACCTGCAAGCGCTCAGGAACTACTCTTGTTAACATTGTAAATTAAAACGTATTGTTAATGGTTTAATCCATTTCACTATTTCCGATATGGTTCCCAATATCATCGTGGTTAAAACGTCTAAGTCGGGTGTGGTTGCATTACTTAAAGCAATATTAGCACATTTTTTGAAGAGCGCCCCCAATTTTTCAAAAAATTGAGATGTTTACACGGTTGCATTGGTAACTGGCTAGTAAACTATACCTGTGAATGGTTAAGCTCGAAAATGTCTGTGTGTCACAAACAAGGAATTTAGTAATTAGAATAATTATTATCGGGGATCCCGATAATAATTCAACGGCTGCTGGAAACGGTCTTCCAATGTGAAATAGCCGGGAAATAGCGCCATGTTCGTGTCTACGCTCTTCCATTAATTGTTTTATTGGTTCAAGCAAGTCACGTTAGAGGTTATCTTCTCGAGGTGGCACTATTTCATCATGGACGGACATAAACGTAGCATTTCCAGCTCTTTCCACTCTGCCGTTAAGTCCAATCTGGGATCCCAATTTTAATTACAAAATCGCTTATTTTATGATAAATACGCATTTCTTAGCATTCTCGTTCGCTGGTATAGTTTCCTAGACAATTACCAACGTAACTGTGCCAAAATATCAACTTTTGAAAATGGGGGCGCTCTTCAAAAAATGTGCTAATATTGCTTTAAAAGCTTTGTCGGGCAGGATTGGCGGTATGTTGAAAAAGCGGGGTGGAGGGAGGGCCAGGGAGACAAATTGTTTGGGCAAAATTGAATGAATTAACTATAATCCTATTGATATTATGGGTTGCGCTTCTGGACTAAGTTGCATTTGCGACTTTCAATCGCCAATGCAATGGTGAGTTTTGTTAATAAAATCATTTGACCCTCTGACACCTCAAAGGTCAATGTAAAGAGGGTCAATTTAAGAAAAGACATTTTCCTCACATGATGTGGCTTATTTCCGTGAAACTTCAATCGTTGTTTGACAAGACATCATCAGCAGTGTGACTTGAAGGTATGGCATGAGGTTATAAGAGGTAAAAATTACTTCAAAAATAATGGGGTTTATCTGATTTAGGAATCACATAAAATTTGCTTGTTGTATTTCTTAGATTTGTCGAAATCTTAACGGAAAGGTAGAAGTTATGGCATTGCCGTATTCCAGAAATTATCCACACCCCCAAATGACAGTGGGAATTTTTAAACCCTTCTCCAAAGATGCATGGGAATTTCCATAGTAAAATCCAAAAAGTGCATAGGAATTCCTATCATGAAATCCAAAAAGTGCACGGGAATTCTCACAAAGAAAATCGTAAAAAAAGTGTATCCAATATTCCAATTGTGAATACATTAACAGATGCACTGAATAGGTAATAAAGTAATTGAGTAGCTAACCAAAGATGACTCTGGGAATTCCCACTTTAAAAAAATCAAAATTTCCCAAAGAATACTATCACTTAGTAGGCTGTATTCCCCTTTCGGGAATTTCCAGGGAATTCACAAAACAGCCTGGGAATATCCATAGTCATTTCGAATTTTGAAATTGTCATCTTTGGAGTGCGTGGATAATTACCAAAATAGCCCGTTTATTCGGTGTTCACCATGTCAGTGTATCTGCCTTTCTGTCGGGATTCCTGATGTATTGATTGTTTTTATGTTTATTTCTAATCAGGTTGAACGCCTTTTGAGGGTTATTTACCAACCTCAAAATGTGTACTGTATTCACATTGACAAGACATCACCAGTGCATTTTCAGCGAGCCATCCGAAAGCTTGCAAGCTGTTTTACCAACGTCTTCGTAGCTTCTAAACTTGAAGATGTAAAGTGGGGTAGTTTTGAAGCCGTATTAGCAGATCTTCACTGTATGAAAGACCTTCTGAACCATCCTATACAATGGAAGTATGTACTGAACCTGTGTGGAATGGATTTCCCGTTGAAGACCAATCTTGAAATAGTACGACAACTGAAAGCATACAATGATCATAATTGCATAGAAGGTTACATTGCTGATGCAAAAAGTGCTTCCGAAAAATATCGATATGCCCGTGTCACAAGACCAGCTCCACACAACATTATTGTATACAAAGGAGATACGTATATAGCAGCGACCCGTGAATTTGTGGATTTCTTTGTGAACCATAATGTGGCGAGAGACTATCTCATTTGGTTAAGGAATGTCCATGTTCCTGACGAGTATTTTACTTCAACTTTGAATCGTTTACCCTATGCACCCGGGGGAAATGTAAAACCTTCCATGGAATGTAATGTTCGGTTTCGTAAATGGGTACATGGCCATAAATTTGGCAGCCGACCCAAATGTATCGGAAGAGAAGAACACGGACTTTGTATTTTCTCAACGGGTTATCTCAAATATTTTTACAGGTCTCCTCAATTATTTGTAAATAAGTTTCACTATGATTTTGATCCAATACCTATGCAATGTTTGGAGGAATTGTTAAATGACAGAACTATTTATTCGTCAGAATTTGACCAGTGGGAGAACTTTCCAGTGACAAACTTTTCCTGGCAAAATGACATATAGGCGTACGTTTTCTATAAACCCTCTCTGTCAATATTCAAGTCTTGTGTTCTAGAGGAACTCAAAATCGTTAGTGAAATTTGACGATTATAGAGGGCCTCCTTCTCTCCTTATCCGGCGATGGCGTTTTCTTATCTAGTATGATGTACAATTGACAACAGTTTCAACAAAATCGGACCATTCTATTACTAGTATTCTTAACCCAGATGACCTTGAACTGCACACATAAATAAACTACCTTTTTAAACCATAGGAGTAGCGATCTGAACCCCTCCACTTCTTACATTTGTAAAAATGTTACCCTTATTTCCACATGTTCCACTATATACATTTTGGTTAAATTTTGATATATTATTTTTGGACAATTACGCAGTATGTTTGGCACCAAAGTTGTTTCTTTGGAAATTTGTTTGGGCCAAATCAAAACTATCAGCGTGTCCATTCCGGCATGCAAAGACACAAACCGCCATTCTTATACGATCTTTAGATCTGCAGTCCTGAAATGCACAAATCCTGGGGCGGGGTACTCAATATTGGAAGGTACATATGTGATATGTGGTCAACTTACATTTTGACCTGAAAAAATATAGAGATGACTTTTGTACCAGGTGGTCAACACATGCCATAGGACAACATATCCAAAATCCGTTAATTTCTGCCGTGGGGATTTTTTTGGGAGGGGGCGGTGGCGTATCTTGGGGGAGGCTTTCGGGGCGCGCGCCCCCGGGGGTTCATGCCAAAACATGCAAAAGCAGCCTACACTTTAAAAACTATTTTACTCAGTGCGGTGAGTAAAGCGTGTTGAGTAAAAAGTTGAGTCAAGATTTAATCAGCATGGAGTAAAACACACATTTCCGCTTTACTTTTCACCCGAGCAAAACTGTGAAATACATGTTGAGCGAAGCAGTTTTGAAATCTAACTCAACGTTGCGTGACAAAGTAGTTTGACACAGTGACTGATCAGAAATTACACCGTGTTGAGTCTGATCTTAAGCAACGTTGACGACCCCAGACACGTGCAGCCCAAGAATTGCCGCGGACATATCAACGGCAGATGATAAGCTGGGGTGTCGCGGAAATGCTGGCCAGCTGGACATTCTGATATTTTACACCAACAAGTTATAATCAAGATAATAATTATTATTGTGGTGATGCAATGGACTTGTCATGATTGTGAAATTGGTGAGATTCCGGCGTCACCGGAATATTTTGGGCTATTAGAGGTCCTTCCGCCCCCGGGGTCCCCTCAAAAACCAAGGTCTGGATATGCCGGTGCGGGGGTAAGAGGGAACGATTTGTGTAGGGGTGAAATTACAAATGCAACGCAAAAGTACACGTATGCAGCGCGTACTGGAAGTTGAAATGCTTGTCAACATATTTTTATGTCACACTGAGTAAGATAGGGTATAATTTGCCTTGTCTACAACTTGAGAGTCAGTAAATATGAGCTAATAATGCTTCATGGTCACTCTGGGAGTAAAAATGTATGTTCCGATTTATATAAAAAAGTAGCTTGCGTATTTCTCAAATTGAGCAATCCTGTTCTTGCGCAAAACGTGGCAGGGGTTACAGGGTCTATGGCAGGTTACCACTATATCCTCCCTGAGAGGTAAATAGAATATAGCGCAAACTGAAGAATTTGAGTTAATTTTGACTTCCATTACGCGCTGCATACGTGTACTTATGCGTTTGTTTTAAAATGTCTTGACACTCGCGCTCTAACAGCATGAAAATGCGCATCGAGTAGACAGTCCACGCACGTACACATAGATCTGGATTTTGAAAGTACCACATTGATGTGGATCTGGTGCCTCTTGTACAGACGTGTGAGTCATGATTTACACCCTATTTTAGAAAAAAATATTTCGTTGTTTTTACACATTAAAAAAAGGCTCGTTATATTCACTGTCATTGGTGAAAAATCTAAAGTAATGTGGATATGTAAAATTAATGGAAAGCCGCCAAAAACGTGTTAAAGTGCTCAGTTACCTATGTAGGGGGCATAGAAGTTCAACATCCCCTCTACTTTGTTAAGCAAGCATTTGAGACAGCCAAAACTATTCCTTATTTTAATCATATGAACTCCACCAATAATTTGCACCATTTTGTATCCAAATCGGAGCAACTTTAAAATTTGACCCCTGTACAACTGAAATTGACCCTTTTTATTGATTTTTGCTGTTTTAGCCTATGACTCTGAAACTTTAGGCTGTATATAGTACAAACTATACCTTTTCTGAATCCTTGTGGTTAGACAAATAACATGGTATAATTTTCAACATGATTGGACCAGTTTAAAAATTTGACCCCTGTACAAACTTTGTCTTGGCCCCCCTCTCCTTAAGGCACCATTTGCGGCACTTAAGAATCATGTTTCAGGGGGTCCCTGCCAGACGTCTACATATTTAATCACCCAAACCTTTTGTACTTGAGATGTGTTACAAATGTCTGCTAGCTCCTGGGCTAACAGTGATTATGAGGATCACATAAACTCTTTCCCTCTATTTATGAAATAGAGTATTAAGTTATCAAGGTTTCTTTACTATAAATTACAATTCAAATGGACCACAATTACTTCATAAAGCCTGCTGTCATTTCAATTGAACTTGGATTGAATGAGGATAGAACATTTGGAATATTGAAAATAGCGGCGGTGTACTTGATATTTTCTTAAATATCAGGTCGGTAAGACGGCATTGTGAGTTTGGCAACAACATTTTTGCAGTATTGAAAAGACGGTGTAAGAATTATTTTTATTGTATTTGCTTTTTGAAACACAATATTTGTTGATCGATATAACCCATATTCTTCGAATAACCGCAGCACGTTATAGTGATTTAATGAGGGTCCAAGAAAGGCAGACATTTTCTAATGGCTGTAGAATAATTTTCTGTCCCCGGGTGGCAAATATCATCTCAAAAATCAGGGGGACAGGACACGATTCGCTCGATTTGGGCATTTGGGATCTCCAAACGGTAATTTCAATTTTAGAGAATTTTTGCGTGTATTTTCTTCGGCAACCGCGGTCCCAGTGACATATTACAAAATCACCTCTTAAACCTTCGTTCAATAAATCTTAGTAATATAATGATAAAAATTCATCCTTCAGATTGAGGGGGTGGGTGCTTAGGCTGTGCTTGGTTGATTGTAACAGAATGGTTGAGGGTTAGGATGTTTGTTGCGTAATCTTTTTACTTGATCCCGTGCTCTTGTTTTTACATGTTTTGGGGTGTTTTATGGAATAATTCCTTGTTCTTGGGAGGGATTTTTAATGTATAAATGTGTAATTGTAATTAAGTTTTCACTTTGTGTTTTATGTATACTGCTTGTGGCCACCTGGTCTGGATCATAGGAGAACAATGCTGTGCATTGGAAGTTTTGCCATGTTTGTAAAGAAGAAGGTATAAATAAAAAAGTCCTTGTTTTGTACGTAATGTTCTTATGTATTTCCTTAATTCGTTCGGGTATGCAGAATTTGGACTTTGTCTGGATATGCGCCAACAATGTTCAGCGTGACATTGAGATCATTTTCCATATTTACAAAACGTAGTCATAAACTTACGCCTGCATGGCTATAGTACATGTATGTAACTGTTTCAAACGTTTGCAGATCCACTGTATTTCGTACAATCCATAAAAGAAATGTATATAGGCATCAACTAAATTATGTTTTCCCTACTCCAGAGATCAAAGATTTCAGTTAGATAGAATTAAATGATTATGCATGGAATCAAATTGTTCATACATATAAACTTTGGGGTTGCAAGGATACCAATCGGTTGGGTGTCATTGTATATAGAATCTTATTTGGAGAAATCAGATTCTTGTCTTTTGAATGATGGGTCTTGTACTTATATCCATCCTGCGACTGGAACTCCATCAGCTATTGATTTATCAATTTGTTCTACTGTTTTTATGGACTTCCTGTGGGGAGTTCATGATGATCAGTGTGGTCATGGTGGTAGTGATCATTTTCCAATTTTAATAGATATTAATAAGCCAATGCCTGAAGAGAGAGTTCCTAAATAGCATCTAAATAAGGCCAATTGGCCAGAGTTTAATGATAGCTGTTTAGCTTTAATTAATAGGCAATCTTTTGATAACATTGAAGATCCTCTTTCTTCATTCATTGACATATTGATTGATATAGCCAATAAAACAATTCCCAAGTCATCTTCAAAAGCTTATAGCAAACACAAGCCATGGTTTAATGCTGAATGTAAAGTTGCTATTGATTCTCGCAAAAGTGCGTTACATATTTTTGAAAATGAACCAACGAAGAACAATTTAAGAAAATATCAAAGAGCCCGTGCTAAGGCTCGTCGCATTATTAAAAAAAGTAAACGGGATTCTTGGAGGCAATATGTATTCAAGTTAAATTCTAGAACTCCTGTTAAAAAAAGCTTGGGATATGGTTAGGAAAATAAGTGGGAAACAGTTGAATAATACGACTTTTCATCTAGATAAATCTGATGGTAGTAAATGTACAGAAGCTCAGGATATTGCCAATTTATTGGCAGATGAATTTGAACATAATTCTTCAAGCAATCATTATACTCAGACATTTCAAAGATTTAAAAATAATGCGGAAAAACAAAATTAGATTTTTTCATCCAATAATGCAGAGGAGTATAATAGTCCATTTAGCATGTTGGAGCTTAATGACTCTCTACTGGACCAGATGAAATCCACTATCAATTTCTTAAGCACCTTCCTCAAGAATCCCTTTTGTATTGCTTGATATTTGCAATAATATATGGGAGTCTGGGATGTTTCCAAATGTATCGCGAGAAGCTACAATTATTTCTGTTCCGAAACCAGGGAAAGATGCGACCAAGGCAACGAATTATCGTCCAATCTTCCTTACCAGCTGTTTATGTAAGACCATGGAAAGGATGATTAATGCTCGTCTTGTTTGGTTCTTGGAACGTAATGGACTGATATCTAAGTATCAAAGTGGTTTCCGGCAGGGTCGTAGTACTATTGACAAACTTGTTCGTCTTTAATCTTTTATTCGTGATGGTTTTGTTAGAGGACATCATGTTGTGCCAGTATTCTTTGATCTAGAGAAGGCCTATGATACTACTTGGAAATGTGGTATTTTGAAGGATTTGCATAATTTAGGACTAAGAGGTAAAATGCCTTTGTTTATTAAGAATTTTTTGACAGATCGCGTTTTTAGGGTTCGTCTGGGAACAGTCTTATCAGAATTACATAATCAAGAGATGGGTGTTCCACAGGGTAGCATTCTCTCTGTTACTCTATTTCTTTTGAAAATTACATAGTATTGCCAAAGTGGTCAATACAGGAATGGGAGGTCATTGTTTTAGATGACTTTTCCATTCTAATTCTTTCAAATCAAATATGGCCACTATAACGACAATGCAAAATTGGCCTGAAATAAGATTCACCATGGGCAGATGAAAATGGTTTCCTTTCTCTAAAACTAAAACGTTGTATGCATTTTTGCAACGAAAGGCGTCCTTCACCTTGACCGCAGAACTAAAATTGAGTGGTTCCCCTATTCCTGTCGATTCACAGACTAATGCTTAGGCTTCATATTTTACAGTAAAAGCGCATATTGACTACTGCGCAAGAGATGTCAAAAAGCTCCGAACCTTTTAAAAGTAGTTTCAAAGATGACTGGGGTGCAGCTCGCTTAGTCTTGCTTCGCCTTTCTAGATCACTCTTGTGAAGTATCAAATTAGATTATGGTAAGCATTGTTTATAGTTCTGGGGCCGTTCCCCAACTCGTGTGTAACATACGTGTAATACTTTTAACCAAGTTAACGTGCTTTAGACAATTGGTCCACTCAGGCATGACAAAGTTATGCACTGATTTACGACTGAGTTTTCGGGAACGGACCCTGCTCGTATGTCATATTTGAAAAAGCTTGAAAACCTATTCAATCAAGGTCTTCGACTATGCTTGGTTGCTTTTCGTACCTCTCTCTCCCATGCAAGCTTATATGTCGAACTCATGACCCCCTCAGTTTGTTTTATTAAGACCATGGCAGGATGATTAATGCTCGTCTTTTTTGGTTCTTGGAAAGTAATGGACTGATATCCAAGTGTCAAAGTGGTTTTCGGCAGGGCCGTAGTACTATTGACCAACTGTTTCGTCCTTGAAATCTTTTAATTCTTGATGGTTTTGTTAGAGGAGATCATGTTGTGTCGGTAGTTCTTTTTGATCTAGAGCAGGCCTATGATACTACTTGGAAATATGGTATTTTGAAGGATTTGCATATTTTAGGACTAAGAGGTAAAATGCCTTTGTTTATTAAGAATTTTTTGAACAGATTCGTGTTTTTTTAGGGTTCGTTTGGGAACAGTCCCTTATCAGAAATTCATACTCAAGAGATGGGATTTCCACAGGGTAGTATTCTCCCTGTTCTCTATTTCTTTTGAAAAAATTAATAGTATTGCCACAGTGGTCAATGCAGGACTGGAGAGGTCCATTGTTTTTGTAGATGATTTCTCTATTTCCTATTCTTCATCAAATATGGTTGCTATATAGTAAGACAAATGCAAAATTGCCTGAATAAGACTCAACAGTGGGCTGATGAAAATGGTTTCCGATTCTCTCCTAACTAACACTGTTTGTATGCATTTTTGTGCAACAAAAGACGCCTTCACTCACCTT
>JAMKCH010002787.1:0-36800 GCA_023653785.1 Ophioderma brevispina
TTTAGGCCTATATGTATGACTTTTGTGATGGTCATATGCGAAAAAAAAACATCTCTCTTACACCCAAACAATAAAAAATTCTAAAAATACAATTAAACAAAGAAATAACCCCCCCAAACAAAAATCAGCCGAAAGTGGAATTCGAACCCAGACCAACGGGTCCCATTTTAATGAATCAATTCGTCAGAGCCATAGAGGTAAGCCAACCATTTCAGGCACCAATTAGCTGTGTAACGTTTTGCTAGTGTTACCGCAATGCACTCTGGGTATTTTTCAATGTAAACACGTAATAACTACTGCCGATCTTCAGAGAAAGAGGTATTGCGAGATACAGTATCCATCATCTACAAAAATATTTCAGCTAAAAACAGAAACATAATCATTGGGGGAAAATGCCACACAAAATTATAGACTGAGGTTCGACCTTCGTGCTCTGCAACAATGATATCATTGGTTAATTTTGTCAAAAAGCTCTTCCAGGTAACCCCCCACGCGCTATTACCACTGTATACTTACCCACTTGCCCTACGTTACAAATCGCCCGGAGGGGGGGATTGGGGGAAATCAACTGTCACTAATTTCCTTTTTTGGCAACAACATTAATTTTCACTACAAATATACGCGATTTTGAAAAAAATCCGCTCTCTAGAAAGTGGAGTTTTCCGATACATCTTTAAAACAGTGATTGCTCATCTCGTATATACTTCAAAATCCAGTAAACAAACCCTAACTTTCCATTTAAATAAAAACAAATTTTACAAAATACACCGTTTTTTACACCAAAAAACTTTAAACTAAAAAATTACACCACAAATTTCTAGGGGGTCAAACACCAGCATGACAGTAATTTGTACGTACCATTTTCACCGGCCAAAATTGCCCTACATTTACGGAGATTCGCGAACAAAAAATGGCCCCAAAATGGCCCGATTAAATGTAATATACTGTCGCTACGCGACCGATAATAACCAAAGCCTTACACAGTAAAACTTTGAATGCAACACCATGGAAATAGCCATGTATCTAATCCTGTCTTTTGTGCAGTTTCATTAGAAATTTTATTTAGGCAATTGAGGAGAAAATGGGATATCGATTGCCAGTTCCAACAGGCTGGTAATATGTACTTCCTATGGACAGAAAAAGCTTGACCTCAGTTTACTACATATTGATCCCACCTTAATAAACAACAGTGTGTTAAATACCTTAGGCTCGATAGCTGGCTGTTGTGTCAGAGTCCCTTCTTGAACACTAAATTCTGCAAACAGGTGTTTCTAGACTATTCAATATCATTTTTTGTGTGTGAATAGGTGCTTACATTAATCATTAGATTGAGCTGACTGCATAATTTTCACACTTATCTTTGAATCAGCAAAGAATTGCTTCATAACTAAGACAATATTTTTATGAAAAAAATAAAAGTGAGAGTAAACACAATGTTTCCTCCAAGATCTACCACACTAAAATTACATCTGCAAAATGTCTCCATCGTTCCCACAAGGGTCTCAGAAAATAAGCAGAAAGGCAGAAATAAGCAAGGAGTGTATTTCGGTTTCTTGAGAACAAGAATCAGATGTGATAATGTTGTTCCTCACACTTGAGAAACATAGTAGATATTTCCCTTGTCAATAGAGTACTGGAACTCATCCTTGGACCTGGAGGAGACAGTATTGGTGAAGTTCAAACATGATGATGGTGATTGATAGTGGACGATTTAATCCGTCTAGCTCTCTTTCCCAGTATATCTCTAAGAACCCAAAGAGGGTGATTGCAGAAAAAGAAAGAAAAGATGGTTCTTGATTTGGATAGTCCGGTCACGTTACAGAAGACCCGTTCTTACTCCGTATTTTGCCAAAATCGGCTTGTTTGTGCATGAGGTGCACAAACACGATGTCAAGTTGCGTTACATACCCAAAGTGCGAACACGGTCAGTCACAGACCAGGATGTAAATTGATTTTTGACTGCATTGTGTTCCATTTCAATAATGACATGCCAATCGCAAAAAACATTATAATTTTCTCACTCTTCAAGTATAATCTTTAATACCCAAGCTTGCATTACATTGACTTTATGGAAGTAAATACTTATTTTCAGGATTACCCAAAATGTTGAGTTATGTTTGAATTGAAAGTAATTAAATAGAACAGCACTTTTATGGAGTTCAACATCAAACTGGCATATTATAATGCGCTTTGCAGAGGTTGTATAGTGTGATTGCATGCTTTTGGACTCCTCTCCTAGTAATTGTATTAAACTGGATTCTGTACGATGATGTTGTCCCCAATTCCAGTTGATTATCTGGTTAATGTGTGGTACCAATAGGATAAAATGCAGTAAGGAGCAAAGGATATGAATTGCTGCCTCAAAGCTGGTCAACAAACATTTGATGTCACATAAATGCATTCTGTTTATGATACGTTTATTTGCTGAATGATATTAATCATCAGCAGCCGTATCAATGACAAACTAGCCTACTTGGGGTAACATTATTACCCTTTTCCCTCTCTTTGTCTAAATGTTAGACATCTCATCCACTATCTAGTGTTCTCATTCCATTCAATTGACCTACAAAGCTTTGCCCCGTAAAATTAGAAAATCAATGTAAGAAACATTCATTGGAAAGAATTCATCCCTGTAGCAATTGTTTTTCCTTCCACAGTCAAAACTGAAGGCATGTATTGATGCTTCTAAATGGTATTTGAGTGGGTACATGGCTATGGGTGATGTTTATTACAACGTTATTAAGCAAACATGGTGATCGATACAGAGCTCTATTCACTGTGCTAGAACAATTCTGCTGGAGAGAAGCAGGTCAATCTACAGGTTGTGTTTAAGAAATCCTCAACAAATCTCTTCTACTTTAAGACCTGTGTCAGTGGAGGAAGGTAGTGTTTTAGCCTGAGAATCAAGGGATCTTTTAGGGGTGAACAGCTCAGTCTCACTAAAAACCCCTCCAGAGAGGAGGGAAGGGGGTAACGGGTAGAAGCTAAAGGAAATTGAATTCGTGGCGGATTTCGAACCGGGGCCTCCAGCGACCATTCCCTTGAGCAGGGATTGCAAGCCACGAGAGAGTCGCGGCCTGGGCAGTGATTCGTTACCCATATGAGTGTTGGCTACGATGATGTCAGTGCATCTTTTGGACTTAGCATCAGCTCATGAGTGGTAGTGAGTTTGACCTTCTCAAACTTAAGTACATCACATAAAAAGATCACAGTTACTTTTGTAGGCATGTTTTGAGACAAACTTAATAATATATTATCATTGGAACATACTTCCTAAGTTCGACTTTATTTTGCCTTTACCTCCTTAACTGGAGTCACCAGAGTTCGTAACAAAGGAGTGCCCATTTCTGAAAATAAATAGTTGAACCAACGGGCAGGCCAAATTTTAGCTAGCATCCGTGAAGCTGTTGGGAATGATTTTCTTACAAGATTTTAGAGTATAAACCCCTCTATAACATAAATTATTTACTAGTAACACTTTACATGCGACAGGTGGCTACAGCCACCCAAAGTTTAGCATTTGTCAATTTTAGTTTTTTCTCCATATAAACATTTCAAAACTACTTATTTTCATTTGGGCATATTCAGAATCAGTGTTTAAATGCCTTTAAATGAGCCCAAACAAGCCTATTCTTTATTGTTGTTGTTTTAAAAGACTTCCCAAATGACCTGCAAATATTTGGAAAGCCATCTCAAATGAATTATGTATTATGTGTTATAACTTACACCGAATTGGGCAGCGTGCAAATATTTAAAACTTGATTTTGGATGTTTCTACTTTATCATTAACACTTTGATCTCATAAATTTAAAAATATATATTTATTTTGCATTTCTAGAATTATTTTTAATTATGGCTGGAAATCCAGAAATTTCTGGTAAAGTTACATCTCTGGTCACATAGATAGGTCATCATTGACTTTAATCACTATTGAGGACAAAAGATCTCACACCTCTAATTACTCCTAACCCTACTGCCACTGTTAAAATTAGAAACAGTGGGCCACATCCCTAAGTTGACCCCTCAAAAAAGCTTGGATTTGCCCAAAATGGCTGCAATTTTCAACTAGATATCATTGTTAGGGTTCTGCTTAAAGGAGCATATTAAATCAGAAGTGTTAATCACTTTGTTCAGTTTTTTTCTTCAGGCTGAGTACATATCTCTTTCTGCAGGGAAACATGGCCAGTACTTCCATGCAAATAGTCTGTGCTGGGCAGTTATTTAGTCGTGTGCCGATTTATCACCTTCACAGTATGAAGATCTTCTGAGAAAACATACCATTTAAGGTACCAGTCACATGTTAGTAAAGAAATGAGAGTTTCTTGATGGTGTTTGTATGTGATAGCAGTTTAATTAGCAGCACAAAACCTTCAGCTCTACAAACTCTAATTTGACCCAAAATTCAGTTCCCAAGTCCATAAAATTGGTACACCCCCAGAGCCCCAGAGATGATGAGATGTTAAAGGTAAGCTACATTAGAATTGCTTTGTGGGAAAGTATACAATAATTATACTCACAATACAATACCAATAAGACTCAGTGCTTGCATGCCTTACATCAGCAATACACAACCTGTATTTACTGTAATAGGTCAAGTAGACTAATATGTATTTTATCACGTTTATACAATAAACAGCACATTAATTACATATTTCCATATCAAATATTAACTTGGTTTAAAGAAGTTTGATTTATTTTGTATTAAAATGTGCCACAAATATTACAAATTATCTACGTAAACAAAAGTGCAGTTCTTAGGTACACTGTAAACCAGGCTATACAGAGATCTGCAAATATCACATATCACTTGAGGGGCTTGAGGGACACGACACATTCAATATAATATACTGCATATACACACACATGCAAATGGATCATTCAGTCAAGACGATATCTCTGTGTTTATGGAGAGGTTGTGTCTATTAAAGTAAACAACATTTCTCATTAAAGATGGCATAGAATGCCGATTTGCCGATCACCCAGCCAGATAGTAATAACGTAGGCTTTTTGCAAAGCCAAAAAACTGGAGGCTATACTTAACTGTTATGTATAATACAGTTCTTCAAAGCATCATGGTGTCAAAACAAAACCTGATGTTAGGTTCAAATAGGATTATATCTGATAGCATCTTGGTTGGGGGAGTACTGAACTTCTTAAAAAAATACAGAACACTAAAGTCATAATTAGATCCCAAGTGTGCTTGCAAACCTGATCGGATTATCAGACCTATATAAGGCCCCCAAATACAAAACATGTATGCACAATCACTGATAGTACCACACTGGCAAGTATAATGAATTCTCGGTCATCTGACACTGATTAACGTATCTCTTTGATTAAAATTCAACCTACATATGCACCGCACACGCTCAAGCCTCTCAAGATTTGGAGGCAGTTGACTTGACAAAGCTATCCTCGAGGTGTTCAAATGCACTTGTGGGAAATTACACAAGGCGGGTTAAGCATTCCCACTCATAGGAGGAAAAACTTTAGAATAACATCTCTTCAGGGGAGATGTCCCCTGGAGCAGTGAAGAGGAAAATTGAAGACGGGATGCCTTATTTGAACTCATTTCTCCCTGGAAATTGGGGACTGCCTCAATTCTTTTTTTCTCCCTTGAAGACGTACTGCCAAGTCACAATGTTCCAGAGTCGTGTCATGCCCCCTGGCAATACATGCATGTGATAGGAAGGACAGCTATAGAGTTGCATATTCATTTACCATCTCGTGCCTAAAAATTAGTCACTTTTATACAAATAAATAAATAAACAACTCACAAATGTACACTCTGCTTCTCACACACAAACACCCATCGACCCACCCATACATCCCACATACACATTCACCACACCCACACACAAACACACACTTCCCCCCTCCACACACACACACTTGCAACAACACACAAGCACCATTGTACTCGCCATAATAAAATCAGCACAAGAGTGCATTAGAATTTTTCAAAAACTGTCAGGTTGTATCATTCTTGCATACTGTAAAAGTGGAAATACCCACGCTACATTAATTTTCGCACTTTATGCGCACTTCTGAGCAAGTGCAAAATTAAGAACACGCGAAAATGTTTATTTTATGTATAAGTCTATGTAGTATAGCTTAAAAAAACGAATTTAAAACCAAGTGAAAATACTAAATATTGCAGAAGTGCAAAAAATTACACACATGAAAATTACCATTTTTACAGTATTTTAAGAACCATAGTTCGCATTTCATTATACATTTATACAAGCACAGATGCAAACACATTACTCAAAAACATCCAAAATTGTCAAAATTACAGAATCTAGGTTCCATGCAACACTGTGTTGAATAATACCACTGAGAATCTTGGTTGCAAGCTGAGTGTTATCCTAACTCTATTTAGCTCATGAATGCTTAAACACAAGCTAATAGCTATAGGCAACAACGAAAATGGGCTAAAGACTGCAACCCAGTTCTGTATGCCATTCTGTATGATTCTACAACAGTCTGTAAACTAGTATAGTTTACCCTTGTGAATGTTTTACATAGACTTTGTACTAGCCAAAGGGTTTTAGCAAAATTGTCAAAGCGATGATTCAACATGTATTTCACACCTTTCAGCAATCACTGTTTCCTCAGATTTAGTCTTTTTAGATGCCTATGTTATATGGTAAAATTATTTGTGTATTTGAAGTGCTGATGAGATCCCGCCATCAGTGACTATGGGAAGATGACAATTCACTTGAAAAAAAATAACTAATGGGAATTCTACAAACTTGTCCATCACTTTTAAGCTATTCCTGCAAATTTCAAATATTTTGACACTTTTGGGTGGATCATGTCTTTAAGAAAGGTATTCAACCCAGCTAGCCATAGTGATCTCCTCTTTAAATCCCACATTGTTTGTCATCCTTCTTAAAGTGGCACTGGCACATTTTCAGAAAATATGAAATTTCTTCAATGTGCTCTCAAATGATAGTCTACACCAATGGAAGAATGGAGATATATTTTAAACATAAAAATAACATACCCAAAACCGGACATTAACAAGAGGCCAAAGACAGAGGTAATTTGTAGGCTAACCCAGCTAGCCATAGTGATCTCCTCTTTAAATCCCACATTGTTTGTCATCCTTCTTAAAGTGCACTGGCACATTTTCAGAAATATGAAATTTCTTCAGATGTGCTCTGCAAATGATAGTCTACCCAATGGAAGAATGGAGATATATTTATAACATAAAAAATAACATACACAAAACCGGACATTAACAAGAGGCCAAAGACAGAGGTAATTGTAGGCTAACTTTTTAAGTTTGTCATAACTTTAATCAATCAATGTGTATATTAGATGAATATCAATAGTGACTCGACTCATGGATATTTAAACCACCAATGGTTACCAGACCGGGTCAAACAAGGTCATGCCATGAGAATCAATGCTAGCGGGTGTTGTCTGGTGATACACGCCATTTCTATGTCAATCTGCTGAATTAATGTGCCGGCAACAATTATAAAAATCGTTTTGTTTTACCCATTAAGAGCACTGATTTGGGCTTAATAATTTCATGAAGGGCTAAATTTTTAAAAATAATTTTTAAGAAATTTTAGATAAAAGCTTTGAACCATGCAAAATATCAATTTTGAAAAATCTGAGGGCACCTATTTTTCAAAGTGCCAGTGTCTCTTTAACTGAAGTACCTCAAACCAGAAGTGTTATATGCTGTTAATAGTTGCTGAGCTGAAGGGTCCCCTACAAACGAAAATTTGCCAAAAAAGGAGATTCGAACATGTTTTTGTACAAAGATTGGTTTGGTGGTATACCTGTACACGCTGCGGGTTAATATATTGCCAGTGCTGTTGTGCTGTGCATTGTCTATTGCTACTACAAACCTGAATCTTATGGCTGGCCTGCTCTGATGCCAACACCTCCTATGGTTACACTAAAACAAGGGCATGAAAATACCCACCACCAATGGTATAGTTACAGCTGACATGGGTCTAAACCACCTTAGATTCAAAATGCATGAAAACCCGAGAAGAAGCTTAGGCCCGAAGTTTGCTGGCAGAAATGTTCCTACACACAGATTCAACAAACACAGACATATAAATATAACTTAGGATTTAACCCACACCAAAGCTTTGAATTGATAGCCTGATGCGATCGTCTTGTCCGCAGACCTGAGATTTACAGAAAGTGGTCAAAAATTGTTTGTCTAAGAACCTACTGCTTTCTCATTTATCTGTGAAGAGGGCCAGGTCTATACACGCGGCCCCGGATCAGCTTACTCAGTTGGATAAATCCTGACAACACTCCAACACGCCATACCAATGACTTGTGGAGTTATGCGAAGATGGCCCATGTGAATGAAGTCTTAGGGTGAACAAATGTTTGGGGCCCCATTTGGTCATCCAATATTAATTTTACATTACTATTTATATATTTCTAGGGTCTTTTAAAAGCATGTTTTTTGCTCTCTCAATTATCAAAATGGATGAAAATACTGGAAGAACTTTACCGATGAGGGAGGCAGAGGAGGAGGAGGAGTATTAGATTTAACAACACATCAACACATCATGTATAAAATAATTTATTCCATTCATTTATTATCATATACACATTCGGGAAAAAGAAGAGACGAGTTTTACAACGAAAAGCCAGGAGGGAAACGGTGTACCTGGAGAAAAACCTGCAAGAATGAGTATGGATGGAAACAAATGCACATGAATTGCAGACCCGACCTTGGGTCAAAACTGATTACCAACAGTGGTTGCAAAGCGAGGAGACCCACTGCGCTAACTCGACCCCCTTATTGAGGCAAGGTCATTTAATCATGATTAACCCAAGTTATAGAATTATAGTGGGGCCATCCCTATTTATCCTCAGAAATTAAGGATGTTCCATGAAGTGAACAATTTTACAGACACACTTTTTACCTTTTAATTTTGTCTTAAATTACTTTGCTTGGTTCAAACTATATGATATCAAAAATATATAACCTCTTAATAACATTTCTGAAGATACAACTTTATTGCCAAGATCCATACCTGAATCCTTCTGCTTACATTGTACCTACAAACAAAAAACACAATAGATTACATACTCTATACTTATAAAAAATTTAATGAAGCCCATGAGATTATATGTATTGTTCACAGGAAGCAAATTCCGCTTATCATTTTTTACATAGGATGTAGATAGTTGAAGCATTATCAGAAGTATATTTTATTTTTCTTCAAAGGAAAACTAAACAAGATGACGTGCCTGTTTCATCATCTTAAATATTGAGCCTTTATCAAATGACTCTAAATTCCAGTATCACAAATATCTGACTCGCCTTTTGTGATGTTCTCTGTATTGCATTTGACAGACACCTTGTAATAATAATCATAATAATATCAAGGTTTAGTTTAATCTCAAATCGTGGCCTGTAGCCCAAAGTGCTAGAGACTTTACAACTTAATAATTGCTATAGACAGAAACAATGCAAAGATTATATATTGATTGTGAGGTGGAAGGGGTGGAAGTGCGGCCGACTCAGACACAGGGCTGTATTGGCTTAATGCGCCACCCTTTAAAGTTATAACACTCAGTATGGTTGTAGAATGCCATTTTGTGTGGTAAATTTTGAGTTATTTGTTTGTTTTTCGTGGTTGTTCAGCTGCATATTTAGTCATCTTTTAACTCACTGGTCTACAACCAACAAGGTAGGAAGTGAAATTCTGAACCTGCTGGTTTAACCACAGTAGTGGGTACAACAAGCCTAGGACTCACGCTCCAGTGATTATTGACTGCCATTGATTTTATCATATCTTGAGTAGTTGCTGCTTCAATCACCCATTATTATCATGCATGTATGGCAGTACTTGAGCAACTAATCAACTCAATATAATGGCCATCAGTGGAGCTATGCTAGCCATGGTTACTATCTCACTCCTGTAGCCTGCTACCTGTGGATATCAATGTGCAATATAGTAATGATGAAGAACAACTTTTGTCTCACCTTGTTGTGCCGCATTCACTTCAACAAAAAATTTTTCAAAATTCAAATTCACCGATTCGTGGTCCAAGTTTCCTCGGGAAACACAGAGAAAGAAAACTTTTCTTAACTAATGCATATTTCTCTGGCCCCTCCAGAGTGTCTTATGCGTTACTTATTGTAATCCGTTCAGTAATTGAAGTGTGGTGATGTGCATCCCCACCCCACGCGCCCTCACATAATCCATCATCAACCTCTTCCGAGGCAAAACCGTCGCGCCACAATTTCAACAATTTAAACGTAAACAATTCCATGAGTTTGGCGTAAGGCATCCATTTATCCATTTAATGTTAGATTCTCTGTTGAATGATGAAAATTCCGTCCCAAAGATAATATCATAGTCAAAAAACCAGAGCTGTAGTAATTGGCATCTCAGGGACAGCTCGATGATTCCATCACCGATGCTGAAGTTGCTATTAGTGGTATTCTGGGCTTCGCCATGACAGGGATCGTGAAGGAGGAGGTGTATGTGGTAAAAAGGAACGATTTTGCTTTTAATCCTAGACTAGACTTACAAGACAATCGCATAGAGACAATCTGGTTTGATTTATTATACCAAAGTCAAAAACCCATTACTATTGGTGTATGCTATAGGCCACTGATGAAAACATTGATTTCTGAGTCATTTTGAAGGTTGTATCTCAAAAATAAGATCTGACTGTGAAATTATGATGATGGGTGATTTCCATGTCATGTCTTTGATCAGACTGTAGTTGATTTAATTAAGAACTCTAAAAGTATCTTGATTTATTCTTGTCAACTTAACCACGAACAATTAAATCAAGACTTATACTCGTATAACTGCTACTAGTCAGTACCCTGATTGTGATCACATCATTTGCAATACTGAAAAATAAATGTGTCAGTCGGAAACACTGACTGTTGGTTTAAGCGATCATCTTCTCATTTACTGTACACGTTAAGTATGAAAAGTCAAATTGGTCGTAGTTTCATTAATGTTATTAAAATCAGGTCTCTAAGGAACTACAGTGCGAGAATACGCTGACAGCATTGTATTCTGGGAGGTCTCCGTTTACTTGTAGCGATGTTACAGGGCAGGGAATAATTTTAAGACAATTTTCGCAGATCCTTGATATTGTGGCACCAATTAAGAGATTAGACTGAAAAAAAAACAAGACTGAACTTGGCTGAACAACGGAGATACTTGAAAATATCAGGTATAGAAACCACTATGGGAAAGTTCAAAAAAGGGACAGAAAAAAAAAACTGCTCTGTATAAGAATATTGTCAAATGGAGACTAAGATCAGAGGGATGTAAGATCTGCTAAAGCAGTGCCACTTAGTAGTATAAAATAGAAGACACAAACTGGACCTCAAAAAGGCCTTTGGCCAAAACAGTTGTGAAATCACTTGGGTTATTAGTAACAAAACTAGATGCTGGGAGACCAAATGGAGTATTGACATGAGGGCGAGGACTCGGGAAAGGGGATCGAGACTTGCTTTGACTCAAATAAGTTGCCAACTATTTGCAAGATTTCTATACTTCAGTTGCTTTCAACATGGGTTAACAAATTACCTCGGCAATAATAAATTTAGCAATGAGCGGATGTGTTAAAAAATACTAGAGAAGTAAAAATATCTCTCCATTGGGTCTTAAGTTGTGCATCTGTTTATTGACTTTGTGTACAGTGAGCTTCTCAATTTAAAGCCCACAAAAGTACCGGCCTAGATGGTATATACCATCAAAAATTTTTTGAAAGATGGTGCATCTTTATTCAAAGATCACATTACTTGTATCATCAACTTATCATTGCCAGCAATACCGTTCACACCGTATGAAATTTGGCTAGCGTTAGGCCCGTATTCAAGATAGAAACAATAGATCAGTGCTGGTAATGGTATAGACCTGTTGTTAGGCATCATAATGATCTGTCGTTTCAAAAATTTAGAAAAAGCCGTGTACACCAACTTGAAGGTACCCTCTCTGAAAATAATTTGATTTATAGCTTGCAATCTGGATTTAGAGGCTCATACTCTACTGATACATGCTAATTTACCTCACCGACTTCATTAGATCACAAATGCGTGCGTGGTTAATAAAAGGAGGTGCTTTAGACTTACAGAAGGGCATTTGATACGTAGACCAGGAATTACTCTGTAACAAATTGCAAAGATAGGGCATTCACTGTGACTCTATTAAATGGTTTTTTACTCCTACTTATCAGTAGACAAACAAATTGTTAGTGTAAATCAAGTTGAATCCAAACCAAAGAATATAACATGTGGCGTTCCACAGGGTTAGTATATAGGGCCCGTGCTCTCTTTTATGGTATGGTCAACGATTTTGCCAGCATGTGTGACTTGCAATTAATATGGTATGCGACGATTACTGTGCTCTATTCACATTCTGTTATGACCAAAAGTGATTTTGATTACTTGAGTAGAGACTTGAGTTCTTGCAGACAAGGCTGATTGGACAACAGCTTGTCCTTACACCTTGGTTATTATTAAAACAGAGTCTATTTCTGTGTGGAAATAAAATCAGACTTGGCAGGGGGTTTTTTTTGATTAAGTTGAAGTGCCTGCGATGGAAAAAGTTATAACCCGGCAAGTCTGTCAAGTACTTGAGGCTTACTTTGATGAAGATTCAAAGGTGGAATTGTGAAAGTGTTGTGCAGTCTGTTAATTAACAAGGATAGCAGTAGATTTTAGATTATAAGCTTTTGTAAGGCAAGGGCATTTTTTGATGAAAAGAAAATCCGTAAAACCCGTTGCAATGTCCTTATACAATGTCACTTTGACTATTGTTTGCACCTTCATGTGTTTTCTCCCCTTTCCGCTAAGTTAAAGAATAAGTTGCAAAGTTTTGCAAAACAAGATGTTTCGCTTCATATTGAAACTGGAACCAAGGTCCACATGTTGGACAATGAATAAAGAAGATGAGTGGGTTAACGGTGGACGACAGAGTAAACAACTTAACTCAATCACTGTTTTAATGATCTACCTGACATAGCACCTGACAACTTAATTCTCATTTCAAACTTCAATACTCACAGGTATTATACTAGGGGCAGTGCAACAAACTTTTGGTTCCACAAGTCAAGGTCAACAGTGCATTCATTTTCTTTACTGGTATTCATGAATGGAATTTGTTACGCAACTCCCATTAAAGCTTCGAAAACCCATTTACAATTAAAAGGCAGTAAAAAGACCACTTTTTACATTGATTTTCCCTTCCTTACATCTGCATGTTTAACCGATTAGTTGGCAATATTTTCTGTGTTAATAGTTATTGTGATATAATTATGCTGTTTTAATATTTTAAGGACCCAATGGAAAATAAGCTCTTCAGGCTTTCTTGGGCTTCCTTGGCCATGTATATATATATTGTTCTTTTAAACTGATGATTTAGTTGTATTGTTGATTTTTAGAATTGTATTATTTTTTTGTATCATAATTTTGTTTTTCGGTATGCCATCACTTAACGAATGAACTGACCTTGGAGTGCCCAGCTTAAGCAGCGCCATATTGCAACATTCAACACCTACATTCAACAACACCCGATGGGGTTAGTGCAAGCTTTCCATGGTTCATTTGCCCATTTGAAATGAACCCGGAGACAAGTGGCCTTATGGTTTTAATCATATCTGTTATACAAATCAAATCCCAATGTAGTTTTCTCGAATTTAAACAGCCAAGTGGTCCCACTGAGATTCAATCCGAGGACCCTTTGCTCCAGAGTAAGCTTGCTAACTCACTAGACCCGCATTCCCGACTGTGAGTGATTAAGCATATAATACTCGTACCCCTGCTCAAACTAGTCAGAATGTGATACCATTATGCTTTTAATAAAATTAACATCCTTCATATAAGTCTTGATATTATAAAAACCTATGAATCATTAAGCCTTGCCGAGACGTTCTGTTTCAGCTTCACACTTAGAAATCTAGGTCTATTTATACTCCAAAACTCTTGAACATAATATCAACTGGAGATTGCTTCAATCAGAGCCCAGCTCAATTAATTCAAGCATCGTGGCCATTCCTCCCTTATTGTACATTCCTATACTTTTCAATGAGGCGTCCTACCTCTTTCATGGTCACTTGCCACCCATAAGGCGGTGAAATGTATGCTTTTAGTTTTAGCACACAAGGCCGGCAGAAGAAATTCTGCCAAGTAGAAAATTCTCTCCATGCGTGTCTGCATACAATGCAGTCATTACTAAAAATCCTCCAGTTCCCATTCACAGTGTCTTTGGGGAGATACTTGGTGTTGATATAACCCCTCGGATGTAAACTTTGGACTCCTTGCAAACCTAATAAGTAAACAGATCCCTGTCGTACATGCCCTTATTGAAAAATTGATATGTAGTATATGCAAAAGACCAGTTTTCCATGAGCCGTCCACTTGTACCGATCATGGCTTACACATTTTTGCATCAAAGCACCATGGCAAATTTTAAAGATATAATTTTGCTATACATGTTTGTGAATGATTTCCTTCAAGACTGCAAAAGATTGTAGCATTTAAAGCTAATACAAGATGTACGATGTGAGTACATTGTATTGTTGCGTCACGTTCTAGACAATTTGGGTGGTGAACTGGATCGCAATAGCTGTTGGCAGATTGAAAGTGCACGCAGTACTTATCAGACATATAATGTGTTAAATCAAATGTAGCGTACAATTCAGACAGCAGATTGAAATGGAGTGATACATGTAGCCTTTGCTTCACTTGTTTGTTTCTTGTCTTGGTTTAGTTAAGTAGATGTTTTTCTCACTTGTGTGAGCAAAGTCACTGACAAGTACATTTGGCTAAAATCTTCTCTTTGTGCCTAATGTAACGAAAGTGCAGAATAAAAACCAATGCAGAATATTAAAGGTGCATTTTCATGATCCTAGTATCTTTATTTGTGGAAAGCATATTTCTTAAATTTCAGAGGCCAACACCAGTGGTCTAATCTGGTGAAGCAGACAAACTGCAACATATTAGAGATTGGGCAACCTGACCAACTAGTTGTTAGTATGACTGGGTGAATACCTATTGACAGGCCTTTCTTATCTGCAGGTGAATAATCACTCTTGCTCTTTATCACTTGTCTAACCTTTATTTTTGTAAACAGGTTCCCTCAAATGTGAAATTAGGGTACAAAAATACAACAGTACACAAACAGGTGTATATTAGCATTGACTGTTTAAGATCTAATGTGATCATCTTGATAAAGACATGTGATACCATCTTAAGTTAATATAACAAAACATCCTTGGAGATGCTCTTAAATCCCACACACCTCCTCAAGTCTGTCACATCTCAGGTTTTAAACTTTAAAGTTCAATCTTATTTGACATCTGTAGACAAATCACTTTTCAAAGAATGTAATAAAAGCATGACCACCGTGTTACCACGTCACTTTTAAAAATTGTATCTGGTAACAAAAGTGACACTGGATCCTGATAGCATTACGCCATTGCCAAGGGTATCTGAGCTAGGCTAGCAGCGGACTAGCTGAAAATCAGGATCATTTTACAGACTGTCTACATCCTCTTAATAGATGTAAACTTGATGCTTCTCACATTGCTATTAATAGACAACATCCACCAAGTTCTTGAGGAAGTCAGTATCTCTTTGTTATAATATTAATAACAGCTCTGTCAACAACAATATTTAATGAGCATGCAGTTTGTGTCACGTATGCCTTAATTGTGTCACAGCAAAAAGATGTTTAATTTACATTCAGCTTGGCTGCAGACTGGTATCAGGGGCAGAGATCTGTTTTATGAAGCGGGGGATGAAAAATTATGTGTGAAGCGCTAAGTGTGATAATGCGGTGTGGGGTCTAGGGGTCTGCTCAGGGGCCCTGGTGGGGGTCAAGGGGGAAAGCCCCAGAAGCTCCTGAGATTTAAAGCATTTTTAAACACAAAATGATGCCAAAATCTGACTCATAATACCATAATTTTAATTAAGATACAATACAAAAACATTTTTTCTTGCTATGTGAGATGATTATATTGATCATCCTCACCTCTAAAAGTGGGGGATATATCCCCTATCCCCACAGGATCTAGAAATAAAACAGAATGCAGCAAAAATCCAATTGCATCTGACTGACTGACCGACTGTGTTTGCACTTTGGTTTTATTGTATCATGTGGGTTAAAAAAATCAACAATAACCAAAGCCTTGCATAGTAAAACCTAGGATGCAACACCATGGAAATAGCCGTGTATCTAATCATGTCTTTTGTGCAGTTTCATTGGAAATTTTATTTCAGTAAATGAGAAGAAAATTAGAAATCGATTGCCAGTTTCAACAGGCTGGTAATATGTACTTCCTATGGACAGAAAAAGCATGACCTCAGTTTACTACATATTGATCCCACCTTAATAAACAACAGTGTGTTAAATACCTGAGGCTCGATAGCTGGCTGTTGTGTCAGAGATCCTTCTTGGACACTAAATTTTGAAAACCGGTGTTTCTAGATATTTTCAATATAATTTTTATGAATTTGTGCTTACATTAACCATTAAATTGAGCTTACTGCAAAAAATTTCACATTCATCTTAAAAAGAATCGGCAAAGACAATATTTATATTCAAAATGTTAGAGTAAACATTGTTTACTCAAAGATCTACCACACTAAAATTACATCTGCAAAAAGTGTCCATCGTTCCCACAGGGGTCTCAGAAAACAAGCAGAAAGGCAGAAATAAGCAAGGAGTGTTTTCGGTTTCTCGAGAACAAGAATCAGATGTGATAATGTTGTTCCTCACACTTGAGAAACATTAGTAGCATATTTCCCTTGTCCGTAGAGTACTTGAAAATCATCCATGTACACGGAGGGACAGTATTGGTGAAGTTCAAACATGCGTGATGTGTTTATTGATTAGTGGACGAATACCGTCTAGCTCTCTTTCCCAGTATATTCTCTTAAGAACCCAAGAGGTGCTTGTAGAAAGGAGGTTCTTGATTTGGATAGTCCGGTCACGTTACAGAAGACGGGAATCACACTCCGTATTTTGCCAGAATCGTGTTTGTGCATGATGTCAAGTTGCTTTTACATTACCAAAGTGCGAACACGGTCAGTCACAGACCAGATATAATTGGATTTTTGCTGCATTGTGTTCCATTTCTATTTCAATACTGACATGCAAATCACAACATATCTCACTCTTCAAGTATTCATTTTTTTCAATACCCAAGCTTGCATTATATTGACTTTTGGGGGTAAATACTTGATTTTCAGAGTTAACCCATGCAAATAGTATTTATATTTTGAATTGGAAGTAAATATGGAACAGCACTTTTATGGAGTTCAACATCAATACCGGCATATAAAATGCCTTTAAGGGATTGTATAAGGTGATTGCATGCTTTTGACTCCTCTCCTCATAATTCGTTTCACTGGATTCCTGTAGATGATGTTTCCCCAATTTCCAGTTTGATTTCTGGTTCATGTGTGGTCCAAATAGGATAAAAATGCAACATGTTGTAAGGAGAATATGAATTTACTGTCTCAAAGCCGTCACAAAACTTTTGATTCACATCATATGCATTTTTTCATATACTTTTAGTTACTGAATGATATGTATCATCAGCAGCCATATCAATGACAAACTATTCCTCCTTGGGTAACATTATTACCCCATTTCCCCTCTCTTTATATAAAAATGTGGACCATCTCATTCCACATATTCTAGTGTTCTTCATTTCTATTCAATGACCTTCAAAGTATCTGCCCAGTAACCTTAGAAAATCAATGTTAGAAACATTCATTGGAAAGATATTCATCCCTGTAGCAATGTCATGTATCAGGTCATGTACCAACTCCCTCTGGCTAGCACACACTGACCCTATATTTTCTACTCTAAAGACCCTAAAAATACATGATATTTACAAATTCCAGCTTGCTATCTTCATGTATCAGCATCATAACAACCTTTTACCAAACAACCTCATTGATGAAACATTTTTTAATACGGCCTACCCTGTTCATGATTATGAAACAAGGAATGTTAACACACAATTCATTAAACCTACTAAAACAGTGCTTGCTGGTAACACGTCTGCATCACAAGGCCCATTACTTTGGAAATAATATCCCTACTCCTATTGCTTTATTTAAAGCAAAGATGAAGAAATATCTTATTGGTCGTTATTCTTCTTGATTCGGTATATGGTAATGTATCCATTTGGTTACTATTCGCCGCTTAATTTTGTATGGATGGATTATGGTCATTCCTGTTTCGTCTGTTACCTGTCTCTGTCGGTCTGTTTTTTTGTGTGTTTAATCGTCCCTATCTTTGTCGTGTTATGATTTGCTCGTGTTAGTGTATGTGTGTTTTATAATCTTTGTCTAAATACACTTTACAAGATAAGCGTTAATTTAAGAGTTGTTATGCGCGTAAATGTGACGTGAATATATGCCTAAGCCCCGCCCCTTCTGGATGGTGCGCGCGTACCTATGAAAGGTATATTTTGATAATAGATTGTTTTGTAACATGATAAGAGGGTCACTACCCCTTCACGCTCTGCGTTTAGTAGTGACTTCGTCAATCGCCAATCATATTGATTTGATTTACATAAATTGATTTGTTTTACATTAATTGCAATATATATGAAGTGGTATAACTGTTCACATTATCATTGTTATATTATTATGTATAATTGGTAATTTGTTATTCTATATTATCACTTCTCTTTTCAATATTATCATACTATTTGTATATAAAATAATTACTGTTATAATTTTTGCAACTGATGATTGATTGACAAATAAAATCTGAAATCTGTTTTCCTTGCACAGTCAAAACTGAAGGCATGTATTTTAGATGCTCTAAATGTATTTTGAGTGGTTAGTGGGCCTAGGGGTGATGTTTATTACAACATTATTAAGCAAACAAGGTGATCGATCAGAGCCTCTGTTCACTGTGCTAGACAATTGCGGTGATGAGTGGGGTTAATCTAACAGTTGTGTAAATGCCACAAGAGATTTTCAAGAAATCCCTATACTTTAGACCTGTGTTGGTGAGGGGTAGTGATTTAGCCTGAGAACCAAGGTTCTTTCATGGCACAGCATCAGTCATTAGGCATGTTATGGTGAGGGTGGGGCACCATTTCAAAACTTTTTACAGGAGATTGCCTAAAGTTAAAACAGTATGACCAAACTGATGGTATAATTTTACACATTTTCACCCATTTTCATTTTGACCTCTCAACAAGTCAGCACATCACATTAAAAATATCAGTATACTTTTGGTGGCGTTTTGAGACAAACATAATAATCATAATATTATCATTGAGCATACTTCCTTAGTTCGTCTCTCGCTCTCGTATATATATATATTATCACTATACCTACGCTAGGGCGAAAGGTTTCATTCATAACATATAGTTTTGACGTTAGGGCGACCTTTTGTTTCGCCTTAACGTACCTTTGTTTGCGTTTTAGTTTTTGATTCCGTCAAAAGAAATGATATTAGATTTATGCAAATGAGAGATAATCTAATTAGCTAACAAAAAACATGAATATTAATTAATGAGCATAATAGAAAGGCTCATTCACACACTTTTCCTGGCATTTTCATATTATGGCTGGAATCCAGACATTTCCAGAAAGTTATTGAGGACAAAAGAGCGTATGAAGGACAAATGATCTCACACTTACCTCTAATTACCCCAACCCTACTGCCTGCCATTGTTAAAATTAGTGACATGGTCTACAGCCCTACTATAAAGTTCCCCCTCAAAAAAGCTCAGATTTGTCCAAAATGACCACAATTAGATATCACTGTTATATTGCCAGATGATGATCTTCTTGAGAAAACCTACCATTTAAGGTACAGCGTCCATGAGAGTGAAGAAATGAGAGTTTCTTGATTATTTTTATGTAATTAGCAGTTTAATTAGTGGTACAAAACCTTCAGCTCTATGACCTCTATTTGACCCAAAATTCAGTCCCAAGTCCATAAAATTGGTACACCTCTATCCAAACCAAAGTTAAGTGCCCCCGCTTCCAGAGATGTTAAAGGTAATCTACATTAGGATTGCTTTGAGGCAAAGTATACAATATCCGCAATACAATATCAATAAGACTCAGTCTGGCATGCCTTACATCACCAATACACCATCTGCATTTACTGTAATATGTCAAGTAACTATATGTATAGTTCATATTTTATCATGTTTATATAATAAAGAGCACATTAATTACACATTTCCATATCAAATGATTAACGGTTTAAAGTATTTCATTTATTGGGTACTTTAAAATGTGCCACAAATATTACAAATTATCTATGTAAACAAAATTGGCAGTTCTTAGTGTACTGTAAACCAGGCTATACAGAGGTCTGCAAATATCACATATCACTTGAGGGGCTTGGTGCCACGACACTTCAATATAATATACTGCATATACACATCCATGCAAATGGATCATTCAGTCAAGACGCTATCTCTCTGTTTATGGGAGAGGTTGTGTCTATTAAAGTAAACATAACATTTCTCATTAAAGATGGCATAGAATGCCGATTTGCCGATCACCCAGCCAGATGTAATAACGTTGCTTTTACAGAGCCAAAAGCTGGAGGCTAACTTGTTTATGTATATATATTCTCAAACATCATGGGTCCAAACACAAACTCCTGATGTTAGATTCAAAAGGATAATATGATAGCATCTCTTGGTTGGGGTGAGTACTGAACTTCTTCAAAAAAATTACAGACCACTAAGTCATAATTAATCCCTGAGTGTGCTTGCAAACCTGATCCGATTATCAGACCTATAAAGGTCCCAAGTACATAACATGTATGCACAATCACTGATAGTACCACACTGGCAAGTATAATGAATTCTCAGTCATCTGACACTGATTCACGTATCTCTGATTAAAATTCAACCTTACATAGGCACCGGGGCACAGCTCAAGCCTCTCAAGGTTTGAAGGCAGTTGACTTGACAAAGCTATCCCCGAGGTGTTCAAATGCACTTGTGGGAAATTACACAAGGCGGGTTAAGCATTCCTGGATAGGAGTGTACAGCACACACACTTTCTACTCAGAGGAGGAACTAACTTTTGAAAACATCCTCTTATGGGATATTTCTGTGAGCAGTGAGAGGAAAATGGAAGAAGGGACTGCCTTAGTTTCAACTCTTTTTTCTCCCTTGAAGATGTACTGCCGAGTCACAACGTTGCAGAGTAATGTTATGCCCCGTGTGGGGGCAAGTACATGCATGTGATAGGGAAGGACAGCATAGAGTTGTATTTCATTTAGCCTCTTGTACCTAAAAATTAATCACTAGTTTTGCCACTTTGGGTGGATCACTGAGTCTTTAAGAAAGACATTCAAACCGCTAGCCATAGTCTTCTCCTCTTTAAAAGCCCACATTATTTGTCATCCTTCTTATAGAAATGCCCCAAACAGAGTGTCATTGGCTTGGTAAATATTTGCTAACTGGGCTGAGGGTCCCCCAAAAAAGGAAACTTTGGCCCAAAAAAAGATATACGTCTCTCGTTGAAGCCCGAGTTCTTGTGGTAATCCCTTTACATGTCTGAGGCAATATATTGTCAGTGCGTTGTGCTGTTCTTGTTATGCACTATACACACGCTGCAATCTATGTCTGCCGGATTTTTCCAATCACCTCCTGATGATAAACTAAACCAAGGCATGAAAGCACTCCACCACCCAGGTAATATTACAGCTGACAGGGGTCTACATCCACCTTAGATTCAACAATGCTGAAACCTGAGAAGCTCAGGCCCGACAGTTTTGTGCAAAGACGTTTCATCACACTCAATACAGCAATACAGACTATAAATTTAACTTTAGGATTTAACCCACACAAAGCTTTGAATGATAGCGCGATTGCTAATAGCCTCATCCGCAAGACCTGAGATTTCAGTAAAATGTCACAATTGGTGTTAGAAGAAAGCTCCGTTTTTCTCATTTTACCCTGTGATTGCTTATGGCTTAAAGATGTTTGGTTTGGATGCTATGAAAGACCAAGGTGCCCCATTTGGTTCATCCAATATTTAATTTTACACAGTATCTATGAGTCTAAATCATATTCCACTTCTTCAAAATAATTGGGCAATGCCTTTCTGCAATCCTGACAGGTTTCGTTCGTTCGTTCGTGCAATTCTAAAATCACAGAGGAAGAAATCCGTCTTTACCCAGCTATAGTTTCATCATCCAGATTGATCAGGCCTGGAATTCCTCTTGGGGGACTTGTAGACCTCACAGTTCATCTATGATGTGGGCTAATGGTTTGTGGCTCTCCCCAATCGCAGTTTGGTGAAGGTTCACTCCGGATCTTGATGAACGGTAAGGTCTTTGTACAACCAATGCCAAGTCTTAGTCTGTGAGGGTTGACAGTGCTTTCCTATCAAGGTCACAGCCTTTGTGGCTTGCTAGATGGGCTGTCCACAAACTGCTTTAGGTTCAAAGTAGGGAGACCATTTGCTATACAATCTGTCCATTGATCCAGGATGATCGATTAGGGATACTGTGAATGCAGTGTCATGGATTGGGTAGCTAAGTGATTCCGTGGAATTCTCTGATCCTCAAGGGTGTTGGTGGTGGTATTAGGCTACCAGGTGTGGTTCATCACATTTTCTTGGCGAGTGATCGTCTGAAGGTTCCTCTAAGGTTTGCAGGAGCTATTGCCAGACAGAATTGAAAGATAATCTACAGGCGTCGCCAAAAGGCAAAACCACTAACAAGTCTAATTGCATCATTCAGAACGACCATCAATCTTGTGTGAATGATCCACTGTGACTCAATACTGGTGCAGGGTATTCAGCGGGGGTATGCCAAGGCAACAGTTGATGTTGTAAGGGGTAAAGGGATGCACACCAATCCAGTTCCTGCGAGCCTTAACTGAGGAGATTGGCAGCGACTTGGTGTGTTGATTGAAGTAAGGCTGCGGTCCATTGTGACGCCAAGGTACTTCGGTGTTGGGTCTGTGGACAGTTTTTCTCCATCTATAGTGGATGTTTTAGTTCTCTTTTTGCGCAGCGATTGCAAGGTGGAAAACAGTGCTGACGGTCTTGGGTTTGGTGAGTTTCAAGTGCCATCGATGGAATGAATTGGCTTACGTGATTAGGTCCTTTACAGTGAACACACCCAGTAGACTAGAGAAGATGCTCAAACTATCATCACAACATCAAAGGTTGGTTTGCCAAGCAGTTTTGGACGATGTAATTACATGAATTTTGTACCAGTTAAGTAATAAAAGTTGTCTGCCTTTGTTATAGTGGTCTATGTGATATTGCGAAAAATTATTTTTAAACAAAATGACCCTGACCTCAACACCAACCTAAACTATAACGCTAACCCAAAACTTAGCCATACCTCTCGGGAGGGACTGAGGAATGAGGGAAGAGTGAAGAAGAGAAGTTGCAAATTCAGGTGTGACCGCGGGTGCCATGCTACGATAGTTTCGCTGGCCTCAGCCAGCGATTTCAATGCCATTAATGAGTTTTGGGTTTGATGACTGTCATCACTACATTCTGACTTCTTGTTTTTGTGAGATTTAGTTGCTTTAGGTTAATGAAAAAAGCAAATATAAACATGTATACATCAAATTTTGAATAGATTAAAACAAATAACTCATAATCCACTAAGCTAACAAAAATACTGATGTCATTTTATGACTACTTTCCCCATAAATTTGCTATTCACTGAGAAAGTAGGGTAAAATGACAGGATGTTGTCACACCTCTTGTTTAATTACCCACTAAACAACTGATCATGAGCACCCTTCATAATAACATCATACTTCAAAAGTGTTTTGACTTTTAAAGAGAAAGGGAGGAAAAAAAGCTGCTGATTCAACGATAACAAAAGAAGACAAAATCAAGGTAAGATAACATATATTTGGTGCAGACAGCAGTGCAAAATTCCATTTTCAAAGAATAATATTTGATCATGGATAACAGTGTTTATGTTTTAAACATATGCCTTGAGGTTTGCATGCACCCTTCTATTTCATAAATATCATGATGAGGAAGAATGGGATTGATATGCATACTCCTGACCAAAAAATCTCCCCCCTCATTGTAACTGGTTTGGGTCATATCGCCATTTCATCTTTTCTAAATAGTTTTCTACTTGTGTGTTTATACTCGATTCATCTGATATGTGACCCCGTACCATTCTTGCGGAGGTGAAAAATTCAATGAGGCGCAGGGACTTCTGTTAATCATGTTATTGTGAGGAATGTTAAGGCCTGAAATACACTATTGTGCGTTTCCATACATGAATGAAATTGTATTTAGTGGCAGGTGAGTGAGTTATATGACCGGAGTGTCCTCCAAGATAATCCGGTGTGGCACGTGCATTTGAATTCTTTCATTTTCCCTCTCCGACTTAATTGAATAGGTCCAAAACTCCAGGGGGACGAACGTATCAATGCGAATCGACTATAAGAGGTGATTAACTTGACATGGTCATAAGAGGGGTTTCCTTAGTTTCTATGATGTGACCCACTTTTGCTAACACCCTTTTTCTGCATAATTATAAGTCCTTAAATTAAATTTGCATTTTTAGTGATTTTTAATTTTCACCAAAAATCTGTACATTTTTTTAATTACTTAAAGGTCCATGGCCCGATCGCTATTAGCCTCGTCCCCAGAAGCCCCAGATTTTACAGGAAGTGGTCAACATTTTGGTATCAGAAGAAAGCTACTATTTTTCCCATTTACCCTGGGAATCTTCGAGCCAAAGGATGTTTGGTTTGAAAATTATGAGCGAAAATGTGACCCATTTTGGTCGACCAATATTAATTTTACGCAGTACTCTACAGGGCTTATAAAATCACGTTTTTAGCTCTCGCATCAAAACGGGTTGAAATATCGGCGGCGAAATTTTACAGATGGGGTTTTGGAGTGAAGGCCAATCTATCAAAATGAAAACTCCATATCCTTAAATCGGGCCATCCCCCTTTAACCGAACAAACAGTATAAAAAATACTTAACCGAACAAACAGTATACTGATGTATTGAGATGTATGTTTGAATGAAAACAGTCCATCACTAATCTTTCTATGACTGAGTTATTGACTTAAAACCTCCCTAAATATGTTATGTCAAAGGCATGTATTAATTGGCAAATTTCTCAATTCTGACACTCTTTTGCAATTTTGCAATTTCTTGCCATTTAAAGTCAGTCTTTCCCTTAGCAAAACTTCATATTAGATACTATAAATATTTGAGAGTGCATTCATTTAAGGTCAGCTCTATATTGTGCTGGAAGGGTAGTTACCATGGAAACAACAATTATCTCCATTTTCACTCATTTTCACTGGTTATAAACTGTCAAAATGACTTTAAAATGGAGGTAAATTGTGTTTACCATGACAACCACTTTGCCTATGCAATCTGAAATGGACTTCAAATGAAAATACTCTAAAAATAGATAACGGTTTGGAAAGTTCAGGGGATGTGGATGAAATAGAGGTGAAAACTAAACATGCATGCACGCACTCACACACGTGCACAGACATACACATACACCGAAATGTTAATGTGGGACAAGTGCATTGGTCAAGATTTAACATTACGCACATGTGCACTGATTTGTTTAATTTCTTGAGGAACAAGTATTATGCAATTTTTTAACCTAGTTATCCCAACTAATACATGACAGAAAATGACACAAATTGTGTCATTTTCTTAGTAGGCTTCTGTACTGAGTATTTACCCAGGCATAAAACCATAATGGCTAGATAAGTGGAAATAAGGGAAGATTTCTGTACAAGAGTATGTGCTTATTGTATTGGAATTCCCATACTCAATTGAATTCCCAATGCTGTCTCCATCTTATTACCTTCATACAAGGTTGATGGAAATACATTTTTGGATTCGTTATCGATCATATTTCATAGCTTTCATAGCAAGTTCTCTTGTATATGAAGCTGGATTTAAACTTTTGTTATTCACGGAGATATTGTGTTTTCCATTCTTGAACACAATCCATAGAAATTTCTGTCTATAAATCAGTTATTAAAATGTTATTTCACGTGCATTTTATTAACAAGCATGCCATACAGACTGTCCTTATCCTACATATATGGTTTAAATGAGGATAACAGATCTGAATACATCAGACCTTGAAATGTAGACACGGTCACACGATGGCCTATTAGATGTAGCTCATCAGCGTTTGCTGAAAGAAGACATCTTTATTTATGGATTTCACTTCAATGATTCCGATGCTGTTTTTGTCATTCACTACATGAGCATGTGTTGTTGTTGTTGTTTAACCCCTTGGACACTAACCCCTTGGGCACTACCAAATATAATACAGTCTGTCTGATTGGCTCATTACAGGACCAACATGAGTTAGTCCTCTGAGTAACCAATCAAAATAGTCCTTCTATATCTGTGTAATCCATACCATCATTCTTACAGTACCTCTGATTTGCTTATTACATGATACTACCTTCCAAGTAACCAATCCAAACAACACTAAAAATATTTTTTGACACCCTCTGGCTGAAGACTGTTGAAGAAGAAAAGTGGGATATTCATCACAAAATCAAAGGGTTATCATTTAAAGGTGGGTGTTCTGATTTTATGATATTAATGTTTGCATCTAAAAACTGATGCTTTCTTCCAACTTTCACACGCAATTCACACAAAAGTATGCTCACTTCCAACTTTCACATGCACAATCAATGCTGTGATTTTGATATTAAACCTAATTAAGCATATTGCAAAAAAAAAACAGACTCGCATGCTAATAATAACATGGTTAAACACTAACATTTTAAAAGCTTTTTCTTACTCTCTCCAGAAATAAATGGATTTGGAGGTCAAAAGTTTAGATTAATAATGAGAAAAAAGGGCTTTCATATGATATCAGGGTTCGGAAACTTCCGGAAGAAAAAGTTTTCTTCTGGAAGAATGGAAGAAACTGGAAAAAGGTGTTTCTTCCTGTTTCTTCCAGAAGAAACAGGAAGAAATTGGAAGAAACTGGAAGAAATAAAAAAATATATTATGAACAACAAACTAAATTACACCATATTCATCTGCTTTGCACTTCAAATCATCAAGGCTACTTCAGTTACTTTACAGACAATCTGTTTTTTTTTTCAAAATTAATTTACAAGTTTATAGCATGTTAGTATACCTAGCAAGTATATATATAGTAAAATTGTTCACAATTTTGTTTTGTCTTGCTATCAAATTATACAGATGATAATTGTAACCCATTTTCCAAGTCTTTCCATGTGCACATTTATACTATCACAGTTGTAATTGCAGATGCAAACAATGAAAAAGCTGTTAAAATCTGTATGGCCAATTTGTTAATTTTAAAACACAAATCATAAAAGTAGCAACCGTTATTGTTCTTTTGTTGTAATGCTTAGTGGGGAGAACCTGGGTTAGGGAGACGATAGTAGTGTCCACACGGAGGCTGAAACTCCGGAGTTTCAAAACTCTGGAGTGTCGATCGGAGTTTTTGGCCGTGTGGTCGCATTCGGAGGTTTAACTCCGGAGTTTTATCAGGGTTCTAGCGGGGTTTTATCCCCCTAAAAAACTAGGGGGTGAAACTCAAACTCAATAACCACTCAGGAGTGTTTTGGAGTGTAGGCCGTGTGGACAGAGCTTCGGGGGAATGTGAGCGAAGGTGGACCTCGCAAGGTCAATTTTGAAAATCCTTGTGTTTGAAGATCACGCGCGAAAGTGAACGGCGTAAGGTATGTTGACTTCGGTCTACACTCCGAAATGCGAAGCGGAGGAGAATGGTCAGGGGGATGATTTCAGAGTTTCGACCATCGTGTGGACGTAATTTGGAGTAAAGTAAAATAATTGGATTTAATTTTCACCTCTGGAGTTTCAAACCTTTGGAGTTTTGTGACCGTGTGAACATGGCTACTAACATGATTGTGGTTTTAGTCTTTACAAGGAGTCTCTGCTTGGCCTTGCTGGTCTGAAAAGTGAGAATCAGTTTCTTCCAGTAATTTTTTATATTTAGGCCTTGTGAATAAATGTGAGTTTAATTATGCAATTGCATGGGGTAGGTAGGGGGGTCCCTGAATGGTTATTTTAAATTATTTCACTATATTTCATTCACTGTATCAATATAAAACCAAAAGTGTAAGTCATTTGCTTTAAAAATAGAACATTTTTAAATTACTTTTTTAGTTTCTTCCGCTTTTAGTCGAAGAAAAACTGGAAGATCTGGTTTCTTCCAAGTGGAAAAAACCGCGAAGAAAAAAAGGTTTTTTTTGCCGTGGAAGTAACTGGCAAACCCTGTATGATATCTAATCAGAATTGTTAAAACTGGGGCTTGGGCTTAAAGCATAGTTACGCTGTTATTATTAATTGTTATATTATTATTATTATCAGAACAAGGGCAGGGTTTATGATTTAAGGTTAGAGTTAGAGTAAGGTGAAGTTTATATTTTGCATGGATAATGAAGGCAATAACCCTTTTCTTGAAATCCACTATTACATATTAATCAACTCCTGAATTTAGACAATGCACCCCCTGTTTTGGAAAAGAATGCAATTGATAATTACCCAGAACCACAAAGAGAGCATGTATAGTACATATACCTGTACTGTTTTTAACTGAACCATGCTGGGGGATGGAGCATATTGAAATTCAAAACCAATGGTATTAAGTAGGCATTCAGCAAGAGACATCTTTCCTGGTGGGGTGAGGAGGACAGTACAACGGGGACAGATTGGCAAACTCATTGTTTGTTTTTTCATTCTATTCGGAAATTGTCCTTTCAAATCTGATAAATAGTTAAAATTGGATTTATGTGACACACTTTTTCTTCTTTCAGATCAGATATGCCCTATAGCATGCACCACCCTAGTTTCCTGACTGCTAAGACTGATACCTGCAGTCCGGCACAGCCATTTAGTAATGCTAATTTGAAAAAAATACCTACTATGCTGTTGACTTTACTGCACGACCATTAAGCAAAAATACCACAAAAATTGTATACTCTCTCAGTACACAGATAAACTTGACAGTAATTTGTAACATAATAGTTATACAAAAAGATGCACAGACTTAGCAAGTTGGTCTATGTATAAATGTATTCAAAAGTGTTACCAAAGTACAATTTTACATGAAGACTAAAAGTAAAAAGTAGAATATAAGAGAACACTATCCAATTCTCTGTCTCAATCTCATCACTAAAACCATTCACCTGCAATTTTGGTATTTTAGAAAATAGAAGTTTCTAATTTCTCTGCAAATATTTTGTCCAAGTCCCTTTTCCCATTATGATGCTTTAAGGCAAAATATGGTAATGATGTCCAAAATAAATTTGTTAAAGACCAACTCCGAGATTTTTGACAATACACATTTTTTGTGGCCTAAATTTACATAGTTAGATTACAGATAGTCACCTATAACGCACACTTCTAAAGTTTGAGACGAATTGGATTTTCATTTGATTTAGTAAACCCTTATATGAAGTGTAACGTACCATAGATCCGAATGTTATTACAAATTTGTGATTTTTCTATATAAGGAACATCGATTTGAGCTAAGCCATGCATATCACGATTTGTTAAAATCATTGAGGGCATTATCCTAGCAAATCTCTTGAGTCAGCCTTTAAATGCTTTAAGTTATTGTTGTTAAGCCATAAGAACAATGTGTTCTGTTATTGTATATGCTGTTATTAAATGTATTGTTGTGTTTTAGTATTTTTACGTTATTGCTATCGTATTGTTCTGTTACCTGGTATTTTATGGTTCATAGTATTTGTTCGATTGTTTATTAATGTGTTAAAAATGCATATTCTTCATGTCTTGTTGTTATTGAACTTCTGCTGCTGTGCTGTTCATGATTTATTATGCCAAAACAGTGTGTGTCAGAAGAAATGTGAAAAAATCAAATCGGTCCTTATACCGCTTGTTTCGCCTTCCATTACGGTTTGGAAATGACATAGGCCTCACATGACCCTTGACCTTGTATGTGACCTTGACCTCAAAACAAATGAAGGGATGCGTGTAACTCAAAACCAGGCTTGGTTCAATTGCCACTTTTCAATTTTTACATTTTCAGCACTTGACCTCACATGACCTTTGACTTTGGTTTGACCTTTGTACCTCATCACAAATGAGGGGATGCACCCAATTTGCCCTATGACTCAAGTTTTGTTCCATTGAACTTCACCTTTCAATTGAAGTTACTTTTTCACATTTTAGTAAATTTTACAACTTGATCTCAAGTGACCATTGACCTTGGTAATGTGACCTTTGACCTCATCAACAATGGGGGGATGTCATGTTTTGCACATGTGGACCCAAATTTTGGTTTTAAATCCATCAAAGTATGATGATATTAACAGGCAAATTGTTAACCCTTTTCAAACAACAACACAGACCAACACGACTACCTGGACAAAGTGATCCCTATTCTATGTGTCTTTCTGCCTTAAGCAGGCGACAAAAAACACATTCAAATGGCATTTTTTTTATTTGGGGAAAAATGCTAATGCCAAATGCAGTGATTTTTAAATTTTGTTTATTGCATTTAGACCAACTTTTACAGCTGCTTCGTGCCAAATTTTCTTTTGTCTGAACTTGTTTTTTAAAAATGTTCAATCAAACCTAAAAAAATGCACTAAAACATTTTAAAGCAGGCACAGTCGTCTCAGACAAACTTTTTTCCTTGGCATATTAAAGATTTATAGCAGTCTTTTGATGACTTTCTATTTATATAGGATTTTCTTCTCGCACGCATCAACTGTATCAAGAAATTCGCGAAACAAATCTCATGCTTGAACATCGGGAGTGATGAATACTCCCTGGTGAAGATTATCAAGCCTCTTCTCTAAATAAAGGCGAATGAAAAAAAGCAATAACGAAAGCAAGCAAATGTCATTTGATTTTGGGTACCCTCAAGTGTGAATGATAACCTGAGAAAAAATTTCATCCCTATTGTCCCTACTTGCCTTTTCACTTCTCTTAAAACACAGGTTTGAACAATTGCATGTATTTTCTCTGCATTTTGTTCCCCTCTTTTAAATTGAGACAGGCTGTATAAGATTTTTTCACTAATTAAGTCATTCAATATTGCAGTGAAATTCGGTATATTATTAGATTTTTCATGATTTCTTACTTTTAAAGTATCCGCAATTATATACACAGGTGATCATACACATCCGTTCCATTATTGGGTGACTGAAAACACATAGGAGTTCTTGAACTTGGCTTGTAAATTGGCAACAAGGCACTGGCAACCAATGTCTCCCTACAATTTCAAAGCTAATTTCATTCACCAATTCAGTTGCCAAATTGGTAATCCAGATGTTTTTTTGTGATGTGTTTCACATGAGAGAGAAACATCATATGAAAAAACTGGACCATAATCGGGTCACCCGTCCTTTAAAATGGAAAAAAACACTACACATGCCCTCGTTTGCCCTCGATTACCTCTCAGACTTTCTCACTTTTCCTTCAATCTCTGTTTAATTACACCCACTATCAAATCCCAGGAATCACTAATCAACTTTAACCACAATGTATGTATTGAAGCCAGTGAACTCTGCCACCCAGAGTGAGCTAACAGAATCTATCCGCTATGACGGGTCAACGTTGCGAGAAGTCGTCTTAAATCAAATACACAGCTGTATGCTCAAGAATTAGAAACGTTCATTCTGCAGCTATTATTAATGTAGGCTGCCAAGCGCAGAGTGAGATTAAGTGCTTTGTTTCGCTGAATCTCCCACATTTTGTTATTCTTGGTAATGGGATCAATGTTCCATGTTTATAAGTTTATTGCAAATCCTCCCAACAATTGAAGCGACTCTCACTCCTATTTCAATATACTCCCTTTGGATTGAGCTCTTTCCTTTCCTGAAAACTATCCATAAATTGAGAATAGGGTAAGAAAGGGCTAAGAAAACCTTGTTCAAATAATGTGAAAACCTTTACCAGCGTCCCTGGTCCAGAAAGTGGCATGGATTTCATGCACCCACTGTTAGAAATCCTAATTTTTACAGAGACCTTTTTTAGTTAAAAGCAACATGCCATTTTTACTTTATCAAATCATGATAATATACATAAATGTGTGGCGATTGTCAGATATACCTCAGAAAATTTCCTCTCTCATAAAGTTACAGCTTGTAAAAAAAACGTATTTTATCTGTAAATGATGGCCCTAGCATAATATTTTTTAAATGAGTCACCGGTTAGACTGCAATTAAACTTTTTGAGGGAAGTTATGCTCTTATCCTAAAAAGAATTATTTTTAATATTTCCAAAAGATAGCTAGTTTGTACAGCTTTCTACAGCGTTGACAAATCGTTCTATCAAGTTTTTAAAAGTTGCAAGAACTGCTGATGAATGTGTACGCATTGGGGGAACATCAAAACTTGTTGCCTCATATTATCCCTAGACCACAGGCAGATACTGGAAGGGCCCAGGGCATCCAGACCCACCTTTTTCACAATATGCTTCCTTTAATGTGTCATTTACATGCCTGCCGGGGCTTTTGCCCCCGGGACTAAGACCTCCACTTTGTCAAAGACCTGTATTCCACCCCTGCAGACACCTACAGATTCATGCGCCTGCACACATCACCGCAAACAAACACAAATTGCAACATTAACCCTGCAACATATCACTAATATAAACCACTCAGCCTGTCAATACAATTTTGGTTCTAATTCAGTTCTGGTTATCTGACTAGAGATGATCCGTTTCTACAAATGCATTTTTGCACAAACTGGGAATGTCGGCTAACAATTCCTAGTGATTGCTTTATCTTTATAAAGGCTCAAGGAAAAAAAAAAGTTGTCTCAGAAGACCGCGCATTATGTTTTTAAAATTGGTTTTTGAACCGCATAATTTTTATTCTTTTAGGTTTTGACTCACTTGAATTTTTTTTGTAAAAATTAAAAAACAAAAGAATTAACTTAAATTGACTCACACTGTATAGCATTAACAAAAAAGACAAAAATAAAAAAAATAAAAAAAATTAGCATTTTTCTAAAAAAAAACCAAACCATATTCGCATAAGCATTTTTCACATTTCTTCTAGCCAAGTTGTTTTCTTTTTTTTGCTAAATGTAAACAAAACTCAAATCCCCTAGATATAGACCAGTTAACATCCCCTTTTGTTGCCTGCGAATCCATCCCTGCGATCGTTTGGCCCATAGTTTTAAAGTCTAACAATACAATTGCCCAGTGGTGTAACAGTTAGGCCGACCGATTTCAAGATACCAGGCCAACATGTTTACAAACATTGCTGTTAACTGGCTATAGTAAGCCTCGCAAACAATCATCTGAATTACTTTATCATCCTAAAATAATATTTGAACTTGCAATTCTTCTTTTAAACTTCCTTTGATCGGCACCACCTATGTCTGAATAATGGAACCAGTACTTATTTTTAAATCATTAATAAGAACACTTACCTTATTTGATCAATATGTCAATTCAGCAACAGTTATATATAAAGAGAAAAAAGAATATCTTGGGGTTAGAAAAAAGATAAGCTTCAACATTTAGACATGTACATCAGACAATGGGGGACCAATCTTAGGAATTTGATGCAAATCTGCATGACAGATTTATTTGTACTTCCCAGGGGGGCCAGAGGTGTATTGAGAGCATCCCACGATGCACCAGAATTTGGGAATTTTACCTCAAAAGGGCATGTGATCAAACACATGAAAACCATGACTTTTACACTAATTGCAGCCCCAAAGCACTAGTACTTTATTAAGGATGTTTATCATGATCAGGATGTTTTCTGTCCTTAAACTTCTTGAACACCTTTTAAATACCAAGTTCTGAGATGTTTTTAGCATAGTACGTATGACACATTGCATTGGCCCTTATGGGATTGTTCAAAACACCCTCTGCAGAGGGGCTACAAGCCAACTCGACCGTGGTACAATATTTTCCCAATTTGCCACAGTGACATGCTAAAAAAGACAAATGCCCAAGCACGTATAATTACCCAATTACATTAAATTTGGCCAAATTTAGGTCTTGGGCCGAGTCCCATCAAACTTGGAGACAAATTGAAATTTGTCTATTTCTCCAAAAATGTCCAACCAGGAAGTCAACTGCGACCCGATATTTCAAGCCAGGAACTCTAGATGTATCTCATATTCTGACGTTCTTTATAATAGGTCTGAAGTTGTTGTTTGGGGTACTTGTTGAGACCCTATCCATCGACATCTTCTTCTGTCATATCAACAATATCATTGGTACTGGCTTGGTGGAGTGTCAGGATTTTCTCTTGGTCTACTTAAACAGAAGAACCATGACCATGGTGATTTCAAACAGACTCCCATTTCTATGCAAGCTGCATTTTGAAAGCCTGGTCCCTGATGACTGTAGCCCGACTGCCAGTTCTTATTTAACGACTGCCACATCACATAACCTGCGAGCTGCACACAATTGGACACATCTCAAGTACAAAAGTTTGAGTGATTAATATGTTACAGTAATGACAGGGAGCCCCCGAAACATGATTTTAAGTGCACTCAATTGTGCCTTAATGAGAGGGTGGGCAAAAAATTGTAAGGGTTCAAATTTTTAAATTGATCCAATCATGTTGAAAAGCACCCATGTTATTGTCTACCACTAGATTCAGAAAAGGTATAGTTTGTAATATGTCCAGCCTCAAGTTTCAGAGTTATAGGCTAAAACAGCAAAAATCAAATAACTAATCGGGGTCATTTCAGTTGTACATGGGTCAATTTGTTTAAAGTTGCTCCGAGTTGATAAAAACAGTGGTGCAAATTATTGGTGGAGTTCATAGGGTTAAATAGGAATAGTTTAACTGTCTTAAATGCTTATGTCCCAATGTAGGGGGCACGAAAGGTCAACATCCATGGCATTCAACGGGGCTTGATCTTGTTTAACCCCTACTTTCTTAAGCAAAAAATTAATTAAACTAAAAAATTAAAATTCCTTATTTTAATCCTAGAGCTCACCGATAATTTGCGACCATTTTTTATCCAAATCGGAGCAATTTTAAAAATTTTGACCCCTGTAGAACTGAATTGACCCTTTTTATTGATTTTTGCTGTTTTTAGTCTCTAACTCCTGAAACTTTAAGCTGTACATATTACAAACTATACCTTTTCGGAATCCTTATGGTTTGACACTTAATATGGTATACTTTTCAACAGATTGGATCACTTTACAAATTTGACCCCTGTACATCTTTGTCTTGGCCCCTTCGCCTTAAGGCACCACTTGCGCCCTTAAGAATCGCGGTTCAGGGGTTTCCTGTCATGCTGTCTGCATATTTAATCACTCAAACCTTTGTACTTGAGATGTGTTACACATGTGTGCTAGCTCAGGCTAACTCACCGTCCATCATCTACATGGGCCACATTCTCCCACAGCCTAATTTCAAATTAACCTATGACACAATATGTCGGATTGGCTATTACAGGACACAACATGAGATGCCCTCTGAGTAACCAATCAAAATAGTGCTTCTTATATCTCGGTGGAAACCATACACACATTTTTTATACTATCTCTTGATTTACTCAGTACCTGAGATAGCTGCCAATGTGACCAATCCAAAGAGTGGTTATAATGCGGATTCCCAGGGGTTTATGCCTAGTACTAAATACTTTATTTGTAATACATCAATCATTAAAGGAGGCTGACCCATTTACAGTTTCATCTTAGTGAATGACCTTGACCCCAAAACACTCTCTCTAAATTTTACACCAATATTTTAATCTTTTTGATGTGATAACTGATAAATTTGTTTTGTAAGCCCTTAAGTTTTGTGTAACATTAAGATTGGTCAACCAAAATGGGCACCATTTTTGCACATAATGTCATTTCAGCCTTACAATTTCACAGGATACATGAGGAAAATCTGGGGACGAGGCTATTGGCAATCAGCATGAACCTTTGATACTTACTTTTCCTCCCTTTGTGGAACTAAGAATGCAATTCATGATTACAATTTTGGAACATGTCTGTCAAATTCTAGTCTATAAAATTCCGATTGACCAAGTTGTGTTGATAACAAGTGAGTTCTTCTTATCGTATCCAAGTGAGCTCTAACATGCCATAAAATCGTTAACGCTTGACTCTGTTTAATTAAGGCATCAAAGGAGGACAGGAGCATTCTCAATTTGTGTCAACATTAGAACACCGTCCTGAAAAAATAAGGCTTGCTATCTCCTGAATCGCTATTTTGTTGCTATCTGATGGTTCATCTTGTAATTGGATATTAGCACTGTTAGAAATTACCGCATCCTGTGGTTTCTCTTCCTCATATGGCAAAATGCTGATCTAAGATATTAAAATCATTCCCATAGTTATCTATAAATTTCGTGTGTGCATTACAACAATTTTTTTTTCCTTGTACTTAGTGAAGTAGTCCCTATTAGAAACAATTCCCCACCGGGCCCATGCACTTGCGATAATTACCAGGGCCTTTACAGGAACATTCCGATTTGTAACCAGTGCGAGCTAACAGTACATTTTAGACTGGATTCGTTGAATGGCCAAGTATACGAGTATGGCATTACGCTGTTTTTATAATCTCGACCCTAATCAATCTCATTAAAATGCATGAGGCATATCAAGCACATATCTGTGATACACCCAATTCAACACTTCATCCTTCATCTTATGGAGGGGTCTTATGTTACTCTTAGATGACTTGATTAAAGCTAACATCCATGCCCGTCTTGAGAGTTTTATTGATCCCCTTTCAGACACACAAAGACCCCCACAACTATAAAGTTTATATTCTGTTACTGAACTTTTAACACACTATTAGCTATATACCATTGAGATGTTTATGTCTGCCAGCAAGGAGTAGATTGCTAAGTGCAGTCATAGGTGAGCCGTC
>JAMKCH010002788.1:0-46513 GCA_023653785.1 Ophioderma brevispina
TGACATGTTATTTGTTCCATCCTTGGACTATGGTGTGGCAGATGGTTTCTATGATCTGGTGGAGATGCTCGTTAGTGATATCTATAAGATGGCGTCGTTGGTGAAGAGACTTGCTGAGCACAATGGAATGGAACATTACCAGGTAGGGTTGTGACTAAATTTTATTCACAAAACAAGAGTACAGTGCAATTAATTCAATGAGGGTTGTTGGTTTCTATGACCTGATGGAGATGCTGGTTAGGGATATCTACAAGGTGGTGTTGTTGCTATTCGATCAGCATATGTTTATATGCATATATGACCGTTCGAATAGAAGTAATTTCAGTCTCTCAAACAAAACTAAAAATAAAAGTATTAATTCAGTGTTCATGGGTTTATCCATTTTGACTTTTGATGACATAGCCCGGGCCCACCAAAGAGTGCCGGTGAAACAGTCATACAGGTGTCCTACATTTGAATACATGTAAACCTAAAGCATTTCTTTGTGATGGTGAATTGCAGCTATTGAAAACATTCCATGTGTATTTTAAAGGCACACATTCAGATGTTATATAGAGATGCATGCATTTGCTCAAGCTCAATTGGCTAATAAATAGGATTAATTTCTTTGATCCCAGTGCACATAGTAGTTCTACACTGTGTATTAGGAAAAAAAGCCTGACTGAAAACATATTTCTGCCATTCATTGGACCATTCACTTTTCACGGGAAGTAGAAGATTTCTATTTGACTCGCTTTATATAATCCGATGAGATATCTGGTCCGCACATGACATTGCAGTGTGCATCTATCTATAACAATTAATTTTCTTCTGCCAATGAAATGAATGTGGAATGTTTTTGAATATGTAAAAGTTATAATTTTCGCGCGTGTAATTTTTCTCGTTCAGGCGATTTTTAACAATTTTGCTGTTTTTAAATTCGCTCTTTTAGATTATCTACATAGACCTACCACAACCAAAATAACTATTTTTCGCGTGGAGGTTTTTAATTTCGCCGCTATTCGAACGCGCGCGGAAAAAGGCGGAAACTTTATGTAGCGCGAAATTTACAATTTTTACAGTAGCCGCCATTCATCACTAAGAATAGATGTTCTGATGTTAACATTTGACTTCATAAATAGGAGGCCTGCATGGTCACTTTGCCGGCACTCTTTGGTGGGCCCAGCTTACGTCATCCAAAGTCAAAATGGATTCACCTATGAAAACCTAATTAATACTTTTAATTTCGAGAGGGAATGGGTTTGAGAGATAGAAATGACTCCTATATGGAGTATTTTATGTATATATAAACATAAGCTTGTCTCTCTTTTAATGTTTAGTTTCCCTTTAAAAGACTTGCTGAACATAATGACATGGGGCATTATCAGGTATGGTTGATGGCAGTTGGATAAAAAGAACTTGTTGGACACTTGATTAAAATTATGCAGACTGCGTTTAAACAGAACAGGCTGTGTAAAGGTTTGGTGCATACTTGATTAATTCTACATAGTAATATGCTGGGAGTGACCTGGGGTCAGTGGCTGGTACCATTTCTTTATAGGAAGGGGTATTTGTATTTTGGGGCATTCCATTTCTCATGAAAGGTAATGCATAATGTTTCAGTCAACATTGGAAAGGTAATCAGACCTCAGTTATATGATTTACAAAACAGAATTGTTTTTTACTAATTATGCATAGTAATATGAGGTGTAATCGTCCTCTTGGCTCACACAGAACATGCAAACCATGTTTTTTGTTCAGTTCTTTCCAACAAGCTTTCATTCAACTATATGGTGAACTATTTCTTAGGGTTAGTGTAGGTAGTGATCTGGTAATGTAGGATATTATTTATACCATTGGTGATGTAAAGCATCCTAAGAAAGCCTTCTAACTTGTTAGGTAGTGATTTAAATTAAGCCATATTCCATTTTTTTCTTGATGAATATACTATGAAATAAAATCACTGAAATCTGAAATGAACACTGAAAAAAAGTAACACTGAAGTGATTAATGGAACACCACTGAAAATGTGATCATCTCAATGGAATTAGCAAGTTTCAGTGCGATTGATGGAATGGCCTTGGACAATCATCACACTGAAATGCACTGACCCCACTGATATGATCACAAACAAAACTTCTTCGTAACAATTACAAATGAAGAGCGCCGCTCATTACTCTCATTACTGAATGGTGACTTCATATTTGTGATACAGCTTGGGGAGATTTCGGAATTCTTTTTTTGTTCTTTTCTTCTTTCTTTTTGTCCCCCTTTCCCCCAGAGGAAAAAAACAGTTTTTAAATTAACATCAATTTACAGATTAAAACAATACAATACAAAGAAATTAATAAAATTTTGGAAATTCTGCAATGTCTGTTCATGACGTTCAGAGACTTCTTAGACGCTCAGGTGTGTCAAAATTATATGCGGCAATGTAATGGGAAAATCCGGGATGGTCTCGGCTATTGGAAGCTGAAAACAATTCAAATCAGACTTTCCGTCGGTGAATGTTGGTGTTGTTTTTGTGTTAGTAAAGTTGCGCCATTAGTCAATTCCAGAAATTGGGGGTTGAAAAGTACTCCTAAATAATCGTATATTATGCGTGATATAATGTGACTAGTGAGATGTACTATTTGTGTCGGCGTCACTTGATCAATTTTGAACACACTGTCTCATCTATGCAAGGTGACATGAACGTTTACTAAGATGACATTGCAAATATGCATGGCTACTTTCCGGCAGTGGAACCAAGTTTGAATTGCCAATGGGTAGTATTGATTGCTGTCATAATTATATGCGAGGAGGAACTGTTGTTTGACTCGAAGGGCCGTTCGCGGCGCTCCGGCAGCAGGTTTGCATGACACGTACAATGTTCACACAAAGATTTACTGCATTCGGTTGTGTGTATACTTCAATGCGGTTTATTTAAACTTAGGTCAGTCAGCCGTGGCTTGATCGAGCGCTATAGATAGCCGAGAGTTATTTGCATAAATAGGAATGTACTACACATACGTGAAGTGCCGTCGGTGACTAGCACGGTGACTAGAATATTTTATACAGGCTTCAATACAGTAGGTTTGTTTGTGATGATCACATTTTCAGTGATCATTTCAGTGATAATTTCAGTGTTAGTCTTTTTCAGTGTTTGTTACAGATTTCGGTTATTTTGTAAGTGATTTTGTTTCACAGTGAGAAAACATCTATACACTGATACTCCACAATGAAGAAAGAGTCTGGCTATGCAACTATAGTATGTCCTTAATTTGATTTGTACTCTCTTGCAGAGTGATCTTGAAGAAATGGACGAACTCTCCGAGATGCGTCAAGAACTAATGGACCGTGTTCAGACCATCATGAGCAAATCTCAGGAGTACCGCAACTCATTTGACAACTACGCCTACCTGTGGGTAGACGACAGAAAGGAATTCATGCGTCAGTTCCTACTCTACAATCATGTCTTGACGACGGAGGAGATCGAGGCTCACGCTGAAGATGGTGTTCCTGAGTGTCCGCCAACACTGGATCAGTTTAAAGGACAGGTTGGTGATTTCATGTATTCTTAAACACTTGTGATTGTTTACGCAATTTCATTGGTTTTTGTTCGTGTGATATGAGACGATATCACACGGTACAACATGTACGCGTCAACGCGCTACACATACGTACTGCTTGGGCCCATCGAGGGGCATAGTAACAACAGACTGATCGATTTAAAAAGCCGGGGTAGTTTTTTCGGTAAAATCTATTATAATTTTAGTAATATGTTACTAATATAGCTTCTTATTTTGAAGTGTTAAAGAATGAGAATAAAGGTACTCTGTTGTGTATCTATCATGTCATATCACATGGGGCAACAGCACTATTTTAGGGTAAAAACACTACCTTGTATTCTCTAATTCTTGTGTTATAGTGACATAGGTCTGCAAAGTACCAAAAACCACAATAATTGTGCAGCTTTGTGCAGGCAAGATAGTGGAACCCTCTGTAATACCTAGGCTAAGTGGTGTTCAATAGCAATCCTATAATCCTTTAAAGAATTTGATTCCGGCCAAGATAGGGGTCCACTGCCTTTTATACTTGGGAAGTACAAAGTAGTAGTAGTAGTAGTAGTAATCCAATTTGGTTTTAAAATCCCGTTTTGTCCCCGAAACGGGGGGCGGATTCACCTCAAATAGGTCAATTCAAATATTATTTATCGGTGAATATGTGTCCAAGGTGGAAACTTTCATAAAAATGGGCGAGGTGCAACCAAGTTACTTTATAAATTTCTCTGGCCGAATGAGTGAAAGTATACTGAATTGGATAAATGCATAATCGTGTTTGCCATACTTCAGAAAGACTAATGGGGTTTAGGTATCCAGGTGGATTCATGAAACCATCTACCACTGAAGTAGAAGGATTAACCCTGTGCCACGTTTGACAGCTGGTTCGTGTGGACGGCAAACCGTTCAGGCAAGCCTTGCTAAACATCAAAAGAAATGGAGCTTATACATTGTTTAAGACAACATTTTTTTCTATTGATCATGTCACTAACAGGATAAAGCATTCGGCTTACACGGAATATAATTCTGAAGAAATAAACGCAGCTATTGTTATATCAGGCCCAAAGGAAAAAAGGTTAATTGTCATCCGATCGTATTTCGAAAAGGATATTCAATAATTGTACAAAGTTGTAATTTGTTTATAGCCCGGGGGGCCATGTAGTCAAAGGTGGATATGATGAGTGAACAAGAAAACGCGTAAAAAGGGTCTAATTTTTCCACCCACAGGCGATGTACGCGGTACATGATAAGGGTGGTCAAAAAACAAAAATGGAAAACAGGATAGGGTTTTTTCGTAAACCCTGAAATGGGATGTAGGCGAGATCAAAATCATCAAATTCTTTAATTTGGACGTAAAGGCACATGGGCAAGCCAGGATAATAAGGGTATATATTCAACACAATGCATTGCGTACTTGTTTAGGGGTAGCAAAAACTAACAAATAAACTGTTGATGGTAGCAAAAACACATACAAAAATGCTGTGTAGGTATGTTTGTAGTCGGTGGAAATAATTGTTTAGAGTGCATCGGAAGTCCCTGTTCACGCATCATATTCACCTTTGTAATACAACTGCGCCCCCACCCCCCCTATTAAGTTAGTGGACTAATAAAGGAAGTGCCCTATGAAGTGACTAATTACCTTCTTGGATAACTCTGCATAGTGCCATCATCAAACACACACCTGTCACCCACGGGTTCAAGTACATATTGCTTAAACAGCGGGATCATTACATTTATGTCATTGGGAACCAATAAAAAGCTGTTTATTACCCATTTTTATTTTTTTTTTTCAGCTCTGTTCACCATGAAAACAAGATTTACGATCACTCCCAGAAGTAGTGAAAAACAGGTCCAAATGTTAACGTGTCCCACTTTTGTACCCATATGCCATCAAACCACAAAACCTGTCCAATGTTGCTTATTTCCAGTTTAAGTGAGCGAAGGAGTTCATAAAATCAAAGACGATGGCCTCAAGAAAGAGGTAGCAGAAGGTGATTATGATGGGCTATGGAATGCAGGGGTCATTCTGGCGGTCAAGACAGACAGACGACAACGGATGAGATGTTTGAGCCTCTTAACAAACTATTGGAGCTTCTTAAGACGTATGACCAAGAAATTGCCTGAAGAAGTTTCACATTCCGTTACAGGTTTGATTAAAAAATATTCAAGACTCAGTAGAGAATTGCTGTGCACATAGTTGGATGAAGGTTGTGATAAAACAGTTTAACCCTTGGGGTCTACATTCTTACAGATCTCTGATTGGCTTCATTACATGATAGACATGAGATGTTAGCTACGATTTAATACTTAACTGATGGTGATCTTACTAGGAGTGCATCGCTCCTGAGTGCATGTGATACCTTCCAAAGTCTTACACGATACATTATATCGCCCAACACTAAGCACTAAAGAGAACCGGCCCAACCCATCCACTCCTATTCGCCATTGGGATAGTCATTCATGACGCAGATGTTTTTGCGCTTACCGTTAGGAAGTTTGTACTTCCCTTTCGGGGGGATTTTTCCCATCGTGTTTGTTATAAATTTTTTTTTTCCTTCCTTAGTCTGGGTTTGTTTTACGGGTGGTTTTAACCGGTAATTCAGTCCAGCGAGATGGAATTTTTGGATGAATTCGTTTTTGTGTCACATACTATGAATGCGACAGCCTGTACGGAATAAGCTCATTTGAAGGTTGTGGTTGCAGAAATACTGAATTCATTCCGAATTTTTTGTCTTGAGATGATTCAGTGATCGTTTGGATGTCATTTTGACATTAGAGGTGTCAAATTTTTCCTATGAAAGCGTACGTTTAGATTTTTCTATAATTAGGAGTAGGTCTTTGTCTTCTGGCCTTTTCGATGCGAGTTTCCACAAGTCATGTATGTCGCCCGGTGTACGGCTGTTTTCCATGAGCAGTCCGTTATCTAAACTGATTCTATTCATTAATCATTCAACCAATCAATCAAATTTATTTGAACTCATCATCACATCAGTGGGCTATCACTTAGAAAGCCAGTTTTAAATATAAACATTTTAAAGTATGCCATTATTTGGAACTAATTTTTAAAATAGTATCGATTGTTCATTGTTTTGATGCTTTTCTTTCAATTCATCAGGTTTGTAAGTAATCCTTTAAGCACAAGATGAAGGAAAATTAGGAACTGACTGAAATGATAATGTGGTTTGCGTCTGTTTTGGCAATTCGATTTATCCGATATGGTATTTAGACTTCCACAAAGTTACAGGTTACCCGAACTGTGAAGCAGGTCACACATGGGTATCATTTGGACTGGTGCGTTGTTTGGGCGCTTTTGGCTCGTTACGAAAAATTTATACAAATATAAACATAAGCTTACCAGAACCTCAGCGCCAGGTTCAATACGGGTAATCGTTTCGACTGGTGAGCCTGTTCAGGCCATTCGGATCGTTACGAAAAATATACAAATATAAACAAAGCTTCCCAGAACATCAGAGCAAGGTTCCAAACAATAAGGGCTAATCGTTTCGATGGTGCGCCTGTGCAGGCCATTCGGCTCGTTACGAAAAAATATACAATATAAACAAAGCTTAACCAGAACCTCAGAGCAAGGTTCACATACGGGTAATCGTTCGACTGGTGCGCCTGTTTAGGCCATTCGGCTCCTCGTCCGAAATTACAACGAAAAAAAGTATGAGTTTAAAGTTCATATATCGTGACTATTGAATGATTCTAATACCCAAATTGTTTCCCTTCTTACCTTTGTCGTTTTATACATATGTTCATAACAAGCAAAAGGGTGGTCCTCCTGGTTCTCAGTTCGTGCATTGGACTAGGGAGAACATAAATTACCGTTATTCATCGTTTTAAAACATTTTAAGGCATTGTGGGATATTAGGCCGCTTGTTAGATAGAATGCACAGTCAGCGCCAAATGGCAAAGCCTATTCCTATGATTGTGAATTTCAAGGAATCTCATAAGATGTTTGACGTTTTTTGACGTTTTTGCCAGGGTCCGATTTTGCACATAAGTGGTTAAGAGTCCATACCTTCGGCAGCAATGAGGCGTAACCTCTTTTGTATGTTTACGATCAAATAGCGGGTGTCACTTTTTCCGCAGAGCGTGAGGATCAGACAACCCGTTACAAGATTTTCAGACAAATTAATGGTTTGATTTCTTGGAAATCAAATTTCTTAGAAGAGGTATTTTTTAACTAAATGAAAGAGTTAAAAACAAACTCAAACTACAGTTCTGCTAGTTGTTAACCGCCTAATTCCCGATTATTTCTAATTGTCGATCTCAACTTCATGGGTAGCTTAAAATTACAATGTTTTCTCTATGAGATTGTTTTCATCGAGTGTTTCCGATTAGTCATATCAATTCAATTTATGCGGAACAAAACACGTTTAAAACAGGGCACAAGTTACAAACGGTGCGTCAAATAAGACAAATAGACAATTCCATGAAAATACTGAGAATAACTTTAACAATTTAGATGTACATTGTACATACAAACGGAATTTGATATAGCCCTTCTCAAACAAGTCAAAGCGCTTTACAATAGAGAAGTAATTAGTTTAGCATACAAATTAGTCATTTTCTCCAGTACTTCAGTACTCAAGACCCCTTTCATTGTCTGTTCATTATGCTGTGTCATCAATCGATAGCAGTCATTGGGGTGGTGATCATCTTTGCGGTTATATCATTCAGTATGTTGATCAGCCTTGAATTGTTAATTTCCCCTCCACTGTCGGGTCGACGGGACTTTTTTCCCAGCATTTGAGCTCAGTTCATCCTCCTTTCTCGTGGTCATGGGAGATGGTTTTGCTTTTAGCGTAATATGTCTTAGTTACGGCGATTATTTGGATGCTTTGGGTATTCAAGGTCTATCATGTTCATGTGGACTTGTGAATGCAGTGTTTCAAATTTATTTGAGTGTAATCTTCTCACCCCTTATTGGGTAGTTTGGGTCAGATCAAGGAATCTCTCTCCCTGGCTTTGAATATGCTGCTTCTTGCGGAGGTTGTTGAATAGCTTCCTCAAAACCCCCCCATGTTTGTTGTAGTTATTCGAGGAGCTGTTTTATGTTCTTTCACTGTTCTTCATCTTTAGATAACATTTGGGGGAAATTAAATTGGTTTTGCTCGCGTTTACTGTTTCTTACGCTTTTTGACAGGGCCTGCTCTTTGGAGTGCCCTGCGACTGAATGTTTTTCGGTGATTTAATCAATCAAATCAAATTTCATTTCATTGCAACATCTAATATACAATCACATACAATATAATTATGCTCGAAAAGCCGGGTGCTTTAGTAAGCAGTTTTTTAGTACGTGTCGCGATCTCGGCTCACACCCCATTATTTATTATTCGCGGCGGTGGGCTTCGAATTGTTTTTGTGATCCTACTTGCCGTCCGACCCCGTCTGGCTCCCGTGGCGGACGCTGGGCTTATCGCACAGAGGAATCTTACTAGGTGAGAATTCAGTGGCGTCCGTGTGTACAGATCAGTCCTGTAAATCGCTGGTGACATTGGTACCATTGTTTAAAAAAAAAAAATAGTAAGCCCTCTACAGTTATATATGAACATTTTGCATTTGGGCTGAGAACTGTCGCGTGAATTGATGAATCTAAAACATACTAGCGATTTTCAGTTGTTCTTCTACGATTCTGTCTTCTTAACTTTGTTTTTATTCTGGTTTTTCATCATGACCATGGCTGTATACGGAGTCGAGTCCGCGTACCATATCGAACGTCATGAATGCTTGGAAGTAGTTGTACTACTTGCCACGCCACTCGGTGCGGAACTTTTGCGTTTCAATCACCAAAATCCAGGCCGGGTCAGGGTTCTATATTATTCAAAGCATTTTCCGTGTCATATGATATCACTGTTAGTTGCGTGTTTTCAGTTGGATTAGATCCTGGGATTCTGTAATATTTCTGTCTTTTCATTAAAGTTTCGTCGATAGAACAGGATATTCTGTTTTACAAGTGTTCGGGTATGAGGAATTCTGAGGGAAAATTGTTCTAATTTGCTGTTCAAGGGATTATTGCAGTTTTTATTAGGTTGCAGTTGCCTTTGTTTTCAGCAAGCTTTGCTTGAGATGGTTAGGCTGCCAAAGCACCAGCATACATAGTAGTTTTAGAAACTTGGAGAGGAGGTTTATCGGAATCAAGGCATAGTCCTCCATTCAAAGAAAGGGGGGGGAGGTCTGTGGTGGTCTGGCCAGGATATTTGTAGTTCCTCAGACTTGTGCCTGGGTTGGTTGACAGAGCAGAAGCAAAGGTATTGTTAGATTTTCCTAGTAGCAAACCTGCTTCCTCTTTTCTTAGGTGCTGGTATCTTAATGCCTGTTTGTCCATTGATCTTTATTACTTCTATTTTACTTCATAGTTTAATTGGCAAAAGTTTTGTTCTGGGTTAATTACCGTTTTTAATTCTCTGGCTAACTTCGGCCTTTCTGCATGGAGTTTGACAGATCTTTGCCCTCGGAATGGTCTGTTTTTCAGCGCCCGTCTTGCTTCCGCGAGTTTGGCTTGTGTTCAAAACTGCGGTGGGATTCAGACCAGTCCAAAGTTCTGTTCTCCTTTTATTTTTCCCATATTTTAATCAGTCTGTTCTAGACTGTTCCAGTATATCAGGTTGCCTACCAATTCTTGGTTTGTTTGGTGAGGGACATTGTAATTCAGTCATAAGCTTTTCCTGTCTCATCAGTAAGTGCTGACTGACATTAGATTCTTTCATATTCACTCTCTCTTATCACATTGGTTAAGGGTTTCTGGCCTGTGAAGGAAAGTACTTGTCTGATAATCATTTCTGGTGAAACTTTCCAGTCTTTCATTGTTTGGAGGTTTGGGATGCTTTAGTCCTCAACAGGCAATTGGACAATTGTTAATACATCTCGGTGGTAGTGTCAATCAACAAACAGGGTGGTATGAAGCTGTCCCCTCACTCTTGGTCTATACACACATCTCCCTCTTTTTGTAGTGCAAGGTTGGGGGTCTCTTTCGTAGTTCACTTTTTAAAGTGTTAATGTGTTCGAGCAGACTTTATTTGACCAGGGGCACATATTTCAATCCGACGATTTGGTCGCTGTTTGATCAGATTTTTCGCATTCTGTTTTCGGTCAGACTATTTCTGACATAAATCTGTTCTCTTCGGTCTCATCCATACTCATTCAAAACTCTCTAGTTGTTGAAGCTTTGGATGAACTGGTTTAGCTCCGACGGAGGAACTGGCGGTATACCTTTTTCCTCAATTTTCCCTTGGTCCTTATTATTTTCAAGGTTCTTTTCTAGACACGTGCCTTATTTTTCCCTTTGCGTGATTTTTGTAAATTGCAGTTAGTTAGTTTGTTTTGATGTCTGATACTCTTTGCATTCTATGATCTAATTCCATCTCCCTGCTTAGTCACTCATAATGCTCATGTTCGAGGGCAGGTCATTGTGTGACTTATGTCTTGGCTGTTGAAAATTATCTAAGAAAATATAATCAATAGGTTTTCTTGAATTGTCACATATTTATAATCTTTATTTTCTTTGACGCTCTCCGAGTACCACAGCGCCTACATTATTAGTCATAGGGCCTACTGAGTTGAATTTTGAAGTAAGTTATATCCTCTTTTTCAGCTGGGGTGTCGGTTCTCTGATACTGTGAAAAAATGTTCTTGTTGCCTTTGGGTATGTTCGCTAGCTATTAGACCCTTGGGAATTTAGCATTGGAATGTCAGGTGTTTTCACTTTTTATTCCCCTATGTCAAACTTGGCCAGTCTAAATTGTGGATGATTTATTTTTGAATTATCCCTATTGTCATCTCTATTCCATAGAAAGTTTGAAGGCAACTGTTCTCCTTGCTGCCAGTTTCATAATCGTTTGTTGTATAGGCTATACAACAATTATATCAGTTCCGTAAGCCTTGATCATGGGTATCTGAGGTTACCCCCAGTGGTTGTTTAGGCTACTATTATACTGGTGCATATGAAAGCCCGGATGTGTATCTCCGTATTTAAGTTATTGATCCTACTCCTGCTGATTGAATCCATGCAAGGAGCATGTGGTCCAAACCTCTCTTTGAGAGTGGGTAGATGATATTGACTTTGGTTACTTATGATTTGTTATGAGACACACTATTAAGTACTTAAAGTGCATCATATCGCCTCTTGTATACAGATATTAGGCATGTGTGAGGTTATGTTAAGATTTGTCCTTTTTGAACTTAAGTTTGTTAGTACTGTTTTATGCCATGAGGTCCGGATACGTACCACTCCTTTTTCTTCGCGGTGCTAATAGTATGCAATCCTAGTAAGATCACCATCAGGTAAGTATTTAATCGTAGCTAACATTCAGGGGCCCTTAGTGCCCCCTTTGTTAGTCAGATTAGGGTAACTACTTACCTGATGGTGATCGGCCCTCCAAGCACTTCAACCTAAGTATCCCTCGACTATGTCTTATTGTAGGTTTGGCGAAATAGGAAGGGAAGGGTTGGGCGGTTTCTTCTCTTTAGGGCTTAGGGTTGGGCCGATATATGTAATCCTGTGTAAGACTTTGGAAGTATCACATTCACTCAGGAGCGAATGCAATCCAGTAAGATCACCAACAGGTAAGTATTAACCTAATCTTACTAACAAGGGGGCACTAAAGGGCCCCTGAATATCCCTCTGAGTACGCAATCATTTTAGACCTAATTTTTTGACTGACTGTGATGAGGGGCCAGACACATGGTTTGGAACCCCTCTATTTCCATTAAATAATTTTCTCCAACCTAGGTGGAAGGTCGTTTTAAGCTAAAACTCCCAGAGATATTTTATAAATACAATTTGTACATAAAATCTCACATTCTTCGTCGTGCACATGACCACTCCCAAAAAAATCTGAAGGTGCACTAACTCCTCTGATGGCCCACACTCTAAGACTGCGGTGGATCAAGATGCCGACTACTCATTCGCAACTCAACAAAAAAATGCAGAGGTTCTCTGACTCCCTCCATGGGCATTAAATTCACAATGATTGCAATGTATTATACAGTGTGCTCAGAAACTTTGAGCCCCTCCTTATGAATTAACCCCTCTGGGCACTACAACACCTTTGATACAATCTCGTCTGATTGGCTCTTACAGCACAGTCATGAGATAGCTCCTCTGAGTAACCAATCAATTAGTGCTTAGATGATGATAATTGGCAGGTGGTGCGCGGGGGTTAAGATCTCCGCTAAGTTTGCTAACTTTAACTAGTTCTTAGAGTATTTCTCTTGGCTCTTTACTGGTAGAACATGATATACATCTGAGCTAACCAATCAAATCGCCCTTCCTATATAATTGGCATTTCATTTGTTTTCATCATTCTCTGATTGGCTAATTACAGTACCCTAACGAATCATATCAGGTGTTAGTTTCGAGTGGTTAGTCTAATCCATTGGTAGCACTGACCATTAGCAGGAGGCTTTCCTGAGCATGGAATAATACCAAGAAAGTTTCCATGACAATCAAGCAACAGGTAGCTCCCCTACAGCCAATGAGGTGACCAAAATCCGTCGTGAGAGCCATCATTCTTGTCAAGCAGCACGAGTTTCGGGAGCGATTCCGCAAGGAGGCACCTTTCATCTTTGATTTTGAAGAGCCGTATCCGTGCATTGATCATAACATACGCCGAGATTACCAGATGGAGTACAGAGATGGAATCGCTGAAGGATCATGTTCTGGGTTGTATTGAGGTCAGCTGACGCAAGTTCAAACATGCTCAAAGCTTGTAGGAGAGAGTAATGGATGCAATGCAGACAAGAATAAAATGATAAGTTATTTTTAAACTCATCATTAAATCTTGGTTCATGCTGCTTGTTATATATTTTGCTTAAAATAAAACAATGGACTTGTGTTAGTGGTAGAGTGGATTAATGCCACTTCTTCATCCATCCATTCTCATTTGTTGACGTCAACTAGTGCAGTTGCACCCATGTGACCTTTGACCTGCATGTGTGACCTTGACTACTGCATGTGTGACCTTTGACCTGCATGTGTGACCTTTGACCCCAGCAGTGTTTTAGGCCAGGTCAAAGAGTCCATTTGGCCAAATGTGGTTCTTGAGCATTGCTAAGGGAATTGACCTTAGATTGACCTTTGACCTGAAGTCACTTTGAAAGCCGAATACAACCCTCAGACGGCCAAGTCCCATCCACATGCCAATATCAGCTCCATAAATCAAAGCACAAGCAATGCATAGCCGGACAGACACACAGGACAATTCTTTGTTGTTTATAATATAGATTTTCATTTCATTAAATATTTGCTTGCAAACCACTTCAATCGTAACCTAACACTGATTGTAAAGTTGTCTGTACTCCTGTTGATGTTAAGGGGATCCCTATGGACCTCCCCTAAGAAACCACTTTCACAAGGAATTTTGAATGATATTGAACTCTTAGGGATCAATGAGAGCACATAGTGAATAAAAATTGGAAATGATTGTACACTCTAAAAAATACAGGGTCAAAAAATGATTTTGGAAAAGACAAAATTTGGTAAAAGGATGCAAATTTGTTTGCATAATCTATACCAAGGGGGTGAAAACCATTCAATCAACAAAGTGTTGCCCCCTCATTGTGGACCTATGGTTTTAGGGTCAGAGGTCAAAAGGGACAACTTTAAACATCATCTAAATACAAAAGCTATCCCGCCATATCTGTAAAAATCTCATTTGCATAATTGTACTATTGGGCTGCACAAACTTGCAAAAATCTAAGGAAGCCTTTTGCCACTACTTGTGCAACTGGTATCCAATGTTCGGCTTCAATAAATCATTAATTCTAACATGGTACCTAACATTATTTTACACTTCAGAGCCGATGGTTGGGGCATCACATCCAATGGCTTGCATCAAAGATGTTCTAACCTTTTTGAGCCAAATTTTGGGTTTCTCTCTTTTTTTACAATAAGGTACGCCAACTCAAGACCCTATGGGATATGATCACTATCGTACAGTCCAGCATCGACGACTGGAAGACAACTCTTTGGCAAGACATCGACGTAGAACAGATGGAGATAGACTGCAAGAAGTTTGCTAAAGACATACGCAGCTTGGATAAGGAGATGAGGGCATGGGATGCTTATGGAGGGTTGGAGTCGACAGTCAAGAACATGCTGACGTCACTGAGAGCTGTTAGTGAGTTGCAGAACCCGGCTATTAGGGATAGGCATTGGCAACAACTTAAAAATGCCACAAAGGTAAAATTTGTTCAATTAAGAATTTGATCAAGTTGCACAGTGATTCATAAGAAATTAATCTCTGGGCACTACCATCTATGATACAATCTGTCTGATTGGCTCATTACAGGACACAAAATGAAATAGCCCTCTGAGTAACCAATCAAAATAGTGCTTCTATATCTTTGTGTAAACCATACCACAGTATCATTCTTACAGTATCTCTGATTTGCTCTTTACATGATAGTACCTTCCAAGTAACCCATCAAAATAGTGCTTAGATGCTGATAGATAGGTAGGTAGTGCCCAGGGAGTTAACAATGATATGATAAATGAAAGCATAAACACAAGAAGGCAGAGAATTGAAATAATTGTAGTCAATTCTTTCACACAAACCAAACAATCAGTGTCATAAGTGGCATCGTGAGCCGAAGTTTTCCAAGCACTTCTGGACACACACCTCATGAATATGGTGCTGCCTGTGTGTGTGTGTGTGGTTGAATGAACAGCCTTGTTGATACTGTAGCAGTAGTGCACTTCAAAGGGGCATTTTGTGATCCACAGGCTCCCCCCCAACTTAACTAAATAAAGTTGAGATTTTCATATCATCTGAACTGTAAACCTAAGTAGAGTATGTGTGTCGAATCTTACGTGCAGGTTCGATCTACCCTGCCAGAAATTCGTAATTTGTATTCATTAAACTGACAAAAATTATACTACAGTGGCCTATGAGGCACTGTGATACAAAAATTGCTCATAACATCAAAATGCACTGTCAGAATCAAATTAAATTTGGAAATAACCTTTTCTCAAGGATATCTAGTGAACCAAAAACAAAAAATGAAGGTGCTAGGATCATGAAATACACCTTTAAGATGGTACTGCCCAGGTCAATGTTTTGGGGAAAGAAAAATACTTTGATATGCCACAGTATTCTCATCATTTTCAATACATAAACATGTTAGTCTACAAGAGCTTTTCTTCAAATTAAAGATCAAATCTATTATTATTTTTTTCTTCAAAATCAGGTGCACTTTGAAATGAGCGATAAAACAACTCTCGCCAATCTGCTAGCCCTCAACCTTCACAACTTTGAGGATGAGGTCCGAGGCATTGTGGACAAGGCTGTAAAAGAGATGGGCATGGAGAAAGTGCTGAAAGAACTGGACACTACTTGGTCTGGGATGGAGTTTGAATATGAGAAGCATCCGAGGACTGGGGTGCCACTCCTCAAGTCAGATGAGGAACTGATTGAGACCCTGGAGGATAACCAGGTAAAGAATGAGGATTTAGAATTGAAACTATTTGGCTTAGTGCAGGGTGACCAGAAATGATTGCAACCCATAAAAGTACCTACAACTTCTACAACTGAAAATGGATTGAGTTCATTTTTTCACATACACATAACAATTAGGTTCTGAAAGTTTGGGTCCTTTTGATTTGGTAGTCCATATTTTAGCGTTGTTGTAATATATGCTCCAAATGGACACTGTGTCGATGGAGACACTGCTGAATGCACCATGCAAAATTGTCCACCGCGCGGACACACTCCTCCCTCAGACAGTATCAACATTTTCTGCGACCCTTGCATTTAAATGTTGTCCAGTTCTAACCCCTTCAGCTTTAGAGCTCAGCTTCTGCACAGTTCCTTTTATCCTGAGCTTATTCACCCCTTGGTAAATCTGACTTTTAACAGGATAATGATTAAAGTTAAACTTCCTTTGAAATTTTGCCTGCACTTAATGATTTAAACAACTTAGTCTCAAAATAGGTCTTAACACAAAATGTTTTCTGTTCAGTTGTCCAAGGCATTTTTTAGTATTGGCTGTTATTTCCTCTTCTTGTTATTGTCTCCTCTAGAAGAATCTGCAATATGAAAAGAATCACAATAACAATTTTATTAGCTATAATATGGGTTGCTATCATTTCTGGTCACCCTGTATGATAAGTCTTCAGGTGTATCAGGTGCTTAGGCAGTTAGAGCATTTGCGTAAATTACTTTTTTGTATGCATTAATCGTAGGTCCAACTGCAGAACTTGATGACATCCAAATACATCGCTCATTTCCTGGAGGAAGTCTCGGATTGGCAGAAGAAGTTGTCCACTGCTGATTCTGTCATCAGTATCTGGTTTGAGGTACAGAGGACCTGGTCACATCTGGAGAGCATCTTCATTGGCTCAGAGGACATCCGTAATCAGCTGCCAGAGGACTCCAAGAGGTTTGATGGCATCGATACCGACTTCAAGGAGTTGTTGTATGACATCGAGAAGACACCCAATGTAGTGGAGGCCACCAACAAGAAGGGGTTGTATGATAAGCTGGAGGCCTTGCAACAAAGGTTTGTAATGGACCACCCAGCCAAAGATAGATTTACCCTATTCCAACATCCAAGTCCTTACCGAGATGTAACAGCAACATTATTTTCTCAGTCCTGCCTTTGAACTCGGGATCCTACAGTAAAAACTGCATTTAAATAGGATATGTGGCTATCAAGATATGGATGATTTTTTTCTGTTGGTAAAACAATAGAAAACATAAGGATTGCAACACTCTTTCTGCCAATAACTTTAAAATCATGATAGCATGCAGCTATTCCCTTGATAATGACATTATGAGCCATTTAGCACATCAAACTCTGCTTTTCTAATGGGTTTTTCTATCATTATTTAAAGTAACATAGTACCACATTTTTATGATACCTTTACTCGGGGGGGGGTTTTTTTCGGGTAGGGCATCTGTTTGTCGCTGCATGTATCCGTCAGACCCTTGACCCATCATAGATGACTCTTGCACCAAGGACCTAGTATCTACTGGACTGCACTCTGACAGATAGGTCTGGCGGCAAAAGGTCCACATGTCATATTTTGTTTTGTTATTTCAGGACTTTCTGCTCATATTCCCTGAAAACCTGTGACAAACTCTCTCTCTCGTACCAAGTTTTCTGCTCGTTTCCCTGGAATACTGTGCAAGGGTCTCTTAATCCACCGGGGGGATCTTGTTAAGTTTTAACTTCAGTATTTCTTTGATGTTTGTGATTTCGTTTGTGGGGCTGGATTTTGTTTTTTTGAATGAAAATAAACTCCCATCAAAGTGGTTAAATGTAACTGATATTGAAATATTTTTATAATTGGGGATCTCCAGTCAATGAATTGGCCCAGCTATAAAATTGATCACATTTTTGAGGTAAATCGTTACTTAAAAGCAGAAGTAGTTGAGAACAATTTGTTTGTGTCATTTAATCCAGAAGTCGCAAAAACATGCTTTAAGTTTAAACCTTGATGTATTTTGACCTCTAACCTCCAGTCTGACAGTATGTGAGAAGGCCCTGGCTGAGTACCTAGAAACCAAGCGTCGGCTTCCAAGATTCTACTTTGGTTTCTGCTGATCTGCTGGACTTTGTCAAATGGAACAAATCCATCAAAGGTAATTGTGATTTGAAAAGTCTTTAATTTTGATTAAAGGTGCGTGTTCCCGATCGTCTTTGGGACTCCCTGATTTACCCGGAAGTAGATATTCAATTTTGATACCAGGTGAAAGGCCGTTATTTTTCCTCATTGTAGTCTGAAAATTTGAGCCCTCAAATCCAGTTCATTTCCAAGATGTTAACAAAAAAAAAAACGACGTTTTAGTGGTTAAACCATCAGTATTAGCACAGTATGATTAGGGCTTTGCAACATGCATTATTGCGTCTACTCTCAAAACCGCAAGTTTGTTTCCCATGGTACCCTTGATGGGTTGCATGTGCAAGGCCAGGCCTCTCATCTCAAGTGAGGAACACATACACATAAATGGAACAAGCACCTTAACCACTTGGACCATGCCTAGCAGTTTTTTTACAATTTTTAGGGCGCCGCGGGCGCACCTATTAGCTTGGCTTTGGAAACCGTACGGCGGTCCGGTACGTACGATAAGGGTGCGGGGGGGTGGGGGGGGGGGGGGGGTGGGGGGGGTGGGGGGTGGGCGGGCGGGAGGGGAGGTGGGGGGGGGCGGGGGGCGGGGGGGGGGGGGGAGCGGGGGGGGGGGGGGGGGGGTGGGGGGGGGGGGGGGGGGGGGGGGGGGGGGGGGGTGGGGGGGGAGGGGGGGGGGAGGGGGCGGGGGGTGGGGGGGACGGGGGTGGGGAGCGGGGGGCGGGGGGGGGGGGGGAGGGGGGGGGGAGGGGGAGGGGGGGGGGGGGGTGGGGCGTGGGGGGGGGGGGGGGGGGGGGGGGGGCGGGGGGGGGGCGGGGGGGGCGGGAGGGTGGGGGAGGGCGCGGTGGGGGGGGGGGGTGCTGTGGGGGGGCGCGGGGGGGGGGGGTGGGGGGGGGGTGGGGGGGGGGGGGGGGGGGGGGGGTGGGGGGTGGTGGGGGAGGGGGGGGTGTGCGGGGGGTGGGAGGGGGGGGGGGGGGGGGGGGGGGGCAGGGCGGCGGGGGGGTGCGGGGGGGATGGGGGGGGTGTGGCAGGGGGGGGTGGGGGGGGGGGGGGGGGGGGTGGGGTGGAGCGAGGGCGGGGGGGGGGGGGCAGGTGGGGGGGGGTGGGGGGGGGGCTGGGGGGGGGGGGCGGGGAGGGGGAGGGGGGGGGGGGGGGGGAGGCGTGGGGGGGGGGGGGGGAGGGAGGACGGGGGCGGGGGGGGGTGGATGGGGGGAGGGGCGGGAGGGGGTGTGAGGGGGGGCGGGGGGGGGGGGGGGGTGAGAGGATGGGGGGACGTGGGGGGGGGGGGGGGCGGGGGGTGGGGGGGGCGGGGGGGGTGGGCGGGCGGGGGGGGGGCGGGATGGCGGGGTGGGGGGGGGCGGGTCGGGTGTGGGGGAGGAGGGGGGAGGGGGGGGGGGGCCCGGGGGGGGGGGGGGGTGGGGGCGGGAGGCGGGGGGCCGGGGGGGGGGAGCGGGTGGTGTGGGGGGGGGGGGAGGGGGTGCGGGGGGGGCGGGCGGGGTGGGGGGGTTGGGGGGTGGGGGGCGTGGGGGGGGGGGAGGGGGGGGGGGGGGGGGGGGGGGTGGCGGTGGGGGTGTTGGGGGGGGGGGCGGGTGGGGGCGGGGCGGGGGCGGGGTCGGTGGGGGGGTGGGGGTTTTTTTGTGGTTGTGGGGAGTGGTGGTGGGTGGGGGGGGGGGGGTGGGGGGGGTGGGTCTGGGGGAGGGCGGGGATGGTGGGGGAAGGGGGGGGTGTGAGGGGGGGGGGGGAGGGGGGGGGCTGGGGGGACGGGGGGAGGGGGGGGGCGGGGGTGGGGGGGGTGGGGGGGGGGTGGGTGGGGGGGCGGGGGGGGGGGGGGGGGGGGTGGGGGGGGGGGGGGGGGGGGGTGGGGGGTGGGGGGGGGCGGCGGGGGGGGGGGGGGGGGGGGGGGCGGGGTGTGAGGGGGGGGTGGGGGGGGAGGGGGGGGGGGGGGGGGGGGTGGGTGGTGGGGGGGGGGGGGGTGGTGGGGGGGGGGGGTGGGGGGGGGGGGGGGGGGGGGGGGGGGGTGGGGGGGGGGTGGGGGGGGGGGGGGGGGGGGGGGGGTGGGGGGGGGGGGGTGGGTGGGGGGGGGGGGGGGGGGGGGGGGGGGTTGGGGGGGGGGGGGGGGGGGGGGGGGGGGGGCCGGGTGGTTGGGGGTGGGGGGTTGTAAGGTGTTGGGGAGGGTAATTGGGGGGGGTGGGGGTGGGGGGGGGGGGGGGGTGGGGGGGCCCGTAGCGATTGTGTGCCTCCTTACTTTTTGTGTTGCGAGCACCGAAGGTACCCGACAAAAACGTTCAATTTTTTCGCTAGGTTTCTATAGGTTCAAGACCCAATATTACGATACATATTCAAAACAAAAATAGTAACGGGACCCTTCTGATGCAAAAATCTCCTTAGAACCCCTTCGTTTTCCGGAGATAACATAAATCGCTCGAGCAGTACTAATCAAATATTTTCGTAGTCTGGACACAGCTACACCACTTTCCGGACCGCCGTAGGGAAACTGTTAGCCAAATTGGGGATTTCTATGTTACATCACGATATATGATACATAGAGGATGTTCCAATATGGTGGAAAATATATGAGGAGTTGTTCGGGAGTACCGCCGATGACCTAAAATTATTTCTTTCGGCTGAGATTTTACTCAGAAGAAGTCTCCTTTTTCCTTCCTTGCGAAATTTAAGGATATTTTTTAATTTAATAAAACACTGTAATGGTATCCTCCACGTAACACGCCATATTGGGTCATGTCATTGTCAATCGTGACCTCGAGTTGTCTTCCTCCATCACCTTATGACCAATTGACGCAGATTACAACATGTATAAGAGCAAGTTTCCTATGTAGCGCAGCGGTCTAAGGCGCTGACCCACTTGCATTAAATTCCCCCCGTTTGGTACCTGGGTTCGAAATCGGTCAAGAAAAGTTTTGATTTTTCATTGTTGTTATTTAGTTTTGTTCTTGTTTGAGCTGTTTGTTCCGAAGATGTGCCGTTGTTTTGTTTTTTGCTTCTTTTTTCTTCCCTTTCCCCCTTTTTGTGTCGCCTGCCCTAAGGCCGGCAGACCCATAGGGATCACGTTGTCCACTGTAGTTTGTCTGTTGTTGATGATGCTGTTGATGCTTTTGTGAAAACGTTACATTGCATGTAATAATCCCCCCTACCTTTGATTGATTTAAACCAACTTGGGTCACAGGTGGCAACATGGCATCCCCCACTTGTTGATGAGTCAACGTCCATGCCAAGGTCAAAGGTCATGTGAGGTCAAGTTGTAAAATAAGGCTGAAAATTGTAAATTGTACTCCTTTGAAAGTTTGAAGTTCAATTGGAACCAACTTGAATCCATAGGTGCAACATGGGATCCCGCATTTGTTGATGAGGTCAAGGTCACATACCAAGGTCAAAGTCCTGTGAGGTTCAAGTTGTAAAGGGCCTGAAAATTGTAAAATTGACCTCATTTGGAAAGTTGAAGTTCAAATGGAACCAAACTTGAATCTAGGTGCAACCTGGGATCCCTCATTTGTTGATGAGTCAAAGGTCACATCACCAAGGTGTCAAAGGTCATGTAATGTCAAGTTGTAAAATGGGCTGAAAATGTAAAATTGACCCTCATTTGAAAAGTTGAAGTTCAATTGGAACCAAACTGAATCATAGGTGCAACTGGGATCCCTCATTTGTTGATGGGGTCAAAGGTCCACATAATCAAGGTCCAACAAGGTTGTCATGTTAGGCCTATCATTCACTAACCGCGACGTCAGGCGACCCAAGTGGTCCGAGGACCGATGTATTTTTTCCTTTTTAACAACCTACACAGCTTAAATTGAATCACGAAGTTGGGTTTAAGTAGGCCAAAATGAAAAATAATAATAATGAAACAAAATTACAACAGAAATAAAGAAATAAATTTAACATATATAAAATTAAAAATAAAAATCAAAAGAATAACAATTGAATGAACATGGATTGAAAAAAAGAAAACGCTAAATTACAATAAAAAGAAAAGACAAATACAGATAGATTTTAAAAGAAAAACAAACTTAACTTACAATACTTAAAAATACATAAATATATAAGTAAATTAATTATAATCAAAAGTTAATGAACAAAATAAACGTAAAAAATAATAACAAATGCAACTACCTGAAAATAAAACATAACAAAGTACTAAATAAAAATGAAACATAAAATTAAACATCTTTAAAATAATAACAAGTAAAGATAAGTTGATAACCTAATAATAATAAAACAAAATTCCAATGGAAACCAAAGAATCAATTTAAAATATAAATAAAATCCAAATAAAAATTCAAAGATTCACAATTGAACAATGAGTGAAAAATAGAAAACGCTAAAAGACAAATAAAAAAAAAAAAGACGGAAACAAATAAGAAATTTAAAAGAAAAACATATTATTAAAATAAATTAAACAATACATAAAATAAAATAAGCAGATTAAATACAACAAAAATTATTAAGGCCAAGGAATTGGGATTGTTAGGTTTCCCGTTTGTACTGTTCGAAAAAATGAGGAGGCCACTATTTCATTATTCATTAGTTCAAGATTTCATATAAATGTTTGACGTCATGGTATAAGATGGTGTCTAACCTAAATTAATTATCTAACAAGCATACTTTAACGTTGGAATACTTTTTAAAATAATATAAGCAGATTAATAAAAAGCAAAATTATTAAGGCCAATGGAATTGGGATTGTTACTTTCCGGTTGACTGTTCGCAAAAAATGAGGAGGTCACTATTTCATTATTCATTTGTTTCAGATTTCATATAAAGTTTTTGCGCATTGGGATAAGATGGTGTCTAAACCTTAATTCCTATTTCTAACATCAGACTTTATATTAACAGTTTGGATTACTTTTATGTAATATTTCCTTCAAAACAATTCATTTTTCAAGATGAATATTATAAGCTCGATCGCAGAGTTTATCCGAGCATTGGTAGGGAAATCTACAATTTCATTATTAACCACTAAGTATACCCCCTCACCACACAAATAGGTTAAAATGATCAGAACGACATGCCTGCATTATTATGAGAGCTGCAAGTTAGGATCTGTAGTTAAGATTTCCGAAAATATGACTTTTTTAAACCAAATAATGTTTTGTTGGGACAAAAATGAAAATTCATGGTGCGGGTAACTGTAAACTAAATATCCATATTCCTTGGCCTAATAAACAAAAGTTTAACCAAACTAAATTAAAAAATAATAAAAATGCAACTAAAATAACAAAAAATACACGTTGATAACATATGAAAAGCAAGGAGTTTTTCAGGAAAGATGTGATGTGGTATTATTAAAAAACTAATTAAATAAAAACAGCAATAATCAATAAACAATTAAACTTGCGCATAAATACGAACACGTTAGTAAGTAATTAAAAGTTTAAAAAGAAATTAACGAAATTAATCAAAATATCGCATATTAACAAAAATTAATGAAACAATAAAGTAAGCATTTAAAATGACAAAATATGACAAAATATTAAAACTAAAAGTAATACAAATTAAATTGAACGAAATAAACCCCGAATATTAAAATGAAAAAAGACAATACATTAAAAAAGAAAATACGAAGAAAAATGTTTTTTAAACAATTATAAAATAAAAAATAGAAATTGTGACAAATAGTGATCCAAATAAATAAGATTTACAAATATAAATAAAAAATTAAAATGATCAAAACACCAAATATACAATCAATTTTATAAAAATATTAAATATATTGTTTTTTTTGTTCAAGTTAATTTGTTTCAATTTCCATATAGATAAAAAGGATAAGGTGTGGAGGTAATGTAGAAAATGTGCCCGGTGTAGTTGGAAGAGGAACCTGGGTTCGAGTTGGGAAAGGGCCACTCTTGTTAGATGCCGAAGGGGGATCGTGTTAGTTGGGAAGGAACGCTCTTTGACAGCTGTGAACGGAGGCTCCCGACAGTTTGTGGAAGGGTCTTGGATAGTTTGATATGAAGAAAAGACCTTGGCACTTTGGGGCAGCTAGTAAAAGGGCCCTGATATAGTTGCAAAGGGGCCCTGTGGTCGTTAGTCCGACAGGGACCCTAAGGTGGTGACAAAGTTTAATAATGCTACAGGTTACGTCTGATATTAAGGTTCACCAACAACTAACTGTTCATACTATATTCTTGTATTTCAATATATATATATATATATATATTATAACACTTATTTCAAACACTTTTCTACTAAGCAAGTTGCAATAAACCACAATTGCACATCTGATCTTGTGTCTACCGTTTCTTCTTTCTTACATAAGTATTATTTCCAACCACATAGAACAACCCAAACAAGACTCCTCCTTGGGGCGCCCCTTTCCTTTTTAAAAGGAAAGTTTATTTCACCTATACATTAGAATGCAGAACCTATTTTCTGTCACTGCTGTATTTAAGCTATACATCCAGTTCACAAGGTCAAGGTCACTTCTGGGGGTCAGGACCTTGAAGGCCGGTCATACCAGGTCATAAGCACACAATAGAACCATTTGCACACTCCCCAGAATGCATCTCATATTGTGCCCATTTCCATCCAGGAACTTGTACCAGCCGCAAGTCGGCTAACACATTCGTTAAGAGCTACTGAGAATCCAGAAAACTTAACCTATCTGTGACGTTGCACTATAGTTGTGTAATCGTCCGTCAGGTGACAAGTAGGGCAAAGTACGAACGAAAATATCCACACGTTTTGGTCGTGAGTTCAACACCAGGGCCTCGATTGTTTTTGTTCCTTAGATATTCTTCTACATTTTTGTAAGATTAACTTCACGTGAAAGGTCCTTTTATTGTAATTTTAGGCATTGTTCGGGCGACGCGAAAACGAACAACAAATTTTTTGTACATGGAACTCTGTCCCAAGTTCCGGATGAATGGCACATCGATATGATGCATTTTTGGGGATCGTGCAAATGTCTATTGCAACCAATAAAAGGTAGGGTCAGGTCAATTAATCTTAGCCTGTCTTATTTCCATCAAAAATCTTCAGGGTGTAATATTACTCCCATTGTGGCGCCCGGGCACAGGCGTGAGTTTCTACAGATTAATGCCCTCTTTGGTCAATTGTTAAACAAGTATGTTATATAATGGAAAAAAGTGTCAATGTTTATGTAAGGTAAGTAGAGTTGATGAAAAGTTTGTTTGACAAATATGAAGACTGGAGGCATGCCTACATGTTCTCTGAGAAGGAGGATTGCACCTTACTTCATGATGCGTATTGGTCAAAGATACGCTGAAACTCTGCGAAGCTTGTTTTGTTTACACACTGTCTACCCTATACAAGTAATTCAACTTTGTTGACATTTTGTTTCAGGTCCAGCACCATCTGTCTAAATTGTTTGACAACATGGCCCCGTTTAAGTTTGAAAACGATTTTTTGAAAAATGATGATAATGACAACAACCAAGGTCCGCCTTGGGCATGACGTCAAGAGAGCGAGTATGTGATTTCAAAGCACCTTTTGAATTGCGTGGGTCAGGTAAGTGTAGTCTTATAGCATGTAGGCTGTTGAGGTATCCATTGCTTGGATCATGTAGTATTAAATCATACTTATTTGTTTTGAGTGTATTCTTTCTGGTTTCTGGTCTTTCTGCCATCAAGGATGACTTTGACTGGAATTTTCTTCTTTGGCAAATTATTTGCCTTATCTTATAAGGTACCTGTTGGTGAATTTCTTCTTCTTGGCACATAAAGGCTGAAGACATTCTTTTCTTTGTTTGACTTTATGTTGACTTTGTTTTGACTGCATGTGCCAAAACTTTAAGCTCATGGACGCTCCCCTGAACATTTTCGGATTTACTAATTAAACTTTGACAGATAATGTGTTTTCTAGTCCGGGGTTCTCAATAGATGGCCCCGGCCAATTCTGGCCCACCAATCATTTGAATTTTTGGCCCTTGAACTGCTCAAATACTATTTAAGGGAAACATAAGAAATTTCAGGTGTATTTGGCCACTCAAGTAGGAAACTTTTCAAATATGTTTGCATTTTCGGCCCTTCAGATCTAAAATAATTGAGAATCCAACCGGGTTCGAGTCCAATGGAACATTTTAGATTAGGTTAAACAAATCTGCTCATCATGAGGGTGTTTGATGCAGCCCTACTGTAATGTGTTTTTGTGTCAATACATGAATGATGTGTGCAGATCTGTAGGCAATTACCTTATTTATAGAAGTCAGTAAATGTATATTTGAGAAGAAACATTCGGCAGTTCAATAAATTGTCTAAAAATACCCTCTTATAATGAACACATTTGCCACAGGTAAAATGAATGATTTGCATGGCATGATCAACACATTGTCTAAATTTTATGTTCCAATCTTAATTAATAATAAATTTCATTTCATTGTTGATTCTATTTTATGCACTTTACGAATCAAGATTTGACCACCATCAACCACTTATCAATTGAACAGGTTGAGGTGTGGCTCAATAAACTCATGGACACCATGCTGACCGTGGCGGTCTGCTTTTTTGGCCGATCTGTCGTGTCTATGACGAGAAACCAGAGAACAATGGCTGACAGACTACCCAGCTCAGGTTGCCTGGCAACCCCAAAGGATTTGTGGACATCAGAAAGAAGTCAACATTAGCATTGCTAGGCTGGAGGAAGGTCATGAAAATGCTCTCAAAGATACAATATTTTTTAGAACAGTAAATGGTGGATGGTTGGTTGACAAGAAGGATTGGCTTTCAAAAAATATGTTGCACTGGACTACTGCCCCTCCCTGAGTCAATCACAGTTTCGGCAGTGGGGCCTAGCCTTGAGGCAACCGTGCCCACTATGCCAGGCAGCATGTGCTGGATGGCCACCATTAACCTCTCCAGAGTGCGTCTTGTAGGTAGATCTTTTTCAATTCTACCAAGGTAACCAACTACCCTCCTCTTAAGATTTCCTTAGAAACCCAATGGGGTGATGGTTTAGCCGCCGGACAACTCGCCCTGGGACAGGTAGTCTGGTTTACCAGGATTACCAGTAGCAGGGCCCTCAAAGGACACCTGACACTGACTTGATATTCCTAAATCAAATTATTAGGCAGGTTTTAATTGAAGGGTATACCATTATACTTATAGGGGGTTGCAGACGGGGTTTGTTGTAGAGAAGTTAGAATTGTCAAGCTTTCATCAGGAGTAGTAGCTCTGACTTTTTTGTTTTTTTTTTTTCACGACAGGAATAACTACTGATGGTATGAAAGAGCGTTTTCATAATTGAAGACTGTTTATGGTACCCATTTTCGTATCTGTTCTCTCTTTATCATGCTTGTGACAGATCCAAACAGCTGAATACCCTGATCAACCTACTCATTGGCAAACTCAGCAAAGGCGCAGTCAGAAGATAATTGACCATATGCACCATCGACGTGCATGCCCGTGATGTCGTCGCCAGCCTGGTACTCAAGAGATTGCGAATGCACAAGCCTTCAGTGGCTCAGCCAGCTGAGACACCGATGGGATGAGGATAGGAAAAGAAAGGACTGCTTTGCCCAACATCTGTGATGCGACAGTTTAAGTATTCATATGAGTATCTGGGGGGAACACAGCAAGACGTTATTACACCACTCACAACAGGTAAAGATGACCCCCCTCCCCATAGAGCAAAACAGGGCAGATCTCACATGCGATTTTTGAACAGAATTACACTCTTTTGTATGTGACCCTGATGGACATTTCAAAATCACATGGGAAAGGGACTCTACTGGCTATCACATGGGTACTACAAGGGTATCTCATGGCTATCCCATGGGGCTGGAAATATGCCCAAAAAGCTGTATCTCACTTTGAGCTCAAAATTAATAATACATTTCTGTTGCCTAGTGTTTGCATGGAAGTTAAGGGAGAATCCAGCTATATAGCTGCCATATCTTTGTGTGAATGGGCGGAGTTCATTATCTTCAGATTTTTTTCATAGTGAGGCTTGGTAAAACATTTGATTTTACCTTGTAGCAATTTTATAAATGTGTAGCAAAATGTAGCATTTGAAACCCTGGAGTGCAACTGATTTTGGCAATTTTTCACTGGTTTTAAGAAGAATACATTTCGTTTAATAGTTGGAGCACATTCAGATTACAAAATCTTCAAACCGTTTTCTCGAAATGTTATTTTGGAAAACAGCCTATGTGCCGCGGCTAACAAATTTTGCTTGGGCATCTATCCCATGTCAGCGTGTAACTTTTAAGTTCAGTTGTGGCCAATTCATTCATCTGGCCTTTCAGTCACAACCCCCGATAAAATGTTTATGTTTGTAATATTATGGAAATAAGAAGTTTCACAGATGATTTCATTTTTCTTCTAACCACTGACGTTTGTGTGACCTGGAAATTCTTCTGCATCACAAACTCCCAATCAGCCTTTGACCTCTGGACCTTTAAACGTACATACCAGTCATATCAGGGATGGCATAATACTTGTTCCTTAGTTGGTTTATTTCAATCAAATAGTAACTTTATTGCAGTAATACAGTGTGGTTAATGATAAGTAATCTGATGAATCAAAACACTTCCTTTTAGATGTTACATCACCGTAACGCAACGATTCACTGGTGATGCGTGGCCGCCCCCGAGGCCCAGCTGGGCAGGGCAAGACGTGAAACCACTAAGGATTGGGGCGTGTGCCTTGGGCATCCTGGTGTTGTGTTTAATGCTCAAGAAACAGATGGACTATGAAGGTAAGTTAATTGGATACTTTCAACTATGTTCTTGAATATCTTGTTTTTACAGTGTGTTGCGCGAACTTGGGTTTGTTTGTGTTGACGTCACTTGGGTCATTATTTTGTGACTCCCTGGTGGAAAAAAATGAGATCTAGGAGCTCCTTCCTGGGAAATTTGATTATTTGGACTGAAATTTTGACTTTTCAGATAAAGAAATACATTAAAAAAAGGGTTTGAAATCTTTGGGCAAATGTCACTCTCTCCCAGGAAATATGTATTTATTCCAGCCCTGGTGACTCCAATAGTCACCACTGTAAAAATGTTCATAAAAAAACGTTGTTTTAACTGGCAGCATGGGACTCACAACAGTAAAAACAATTGTTTTTTTACCGTTATTTGCACATTTTCAAGTCCCAGATTAGAGTTATTTTGCACATTTTAAGTCCCAGATGACAGTTAAATTGCGTGTTTTTATGAACATTTTAAACAGTGCACGTGGTTAACATCTTCAAGGGTTTATTGCAGACAGGGTCATGATGATATTTTGATGAGTTCAATTTCTTTGATATTTCCTTCACATTTGTCAGTTATATGGTGACCCCCTCCTCTGCAAGGATCCAGACAAGATGGCTAGGTGGTCATTTTTACTCCCTGGCTTGAAAAAAGCCAGAGGGGGATATTGTGAGGGTTCGCATGTCCGTAGTGTATGTGTGTGCGTTCCAGTTTGGTTTGCTTTTCTAACCAAGGTTAGGTTTTCGTTTTTCAGGGTTATCTCTTCGAAAAAGTTGATTGAAGTCCGATGGAACCAGACTTGGTGTTAAGGTGCCATAGGGGTTACTTCATATGTGCATTGATGTTAAAGTTATTGGATCAAGGTCAAACGTCCATCTGAGGTCATGTGCCGTACTGGCCATCTTTCCGGAGGGGGATGCATGCAAAATTTACTTGCATTATTTTTTTACGATTATCTTCTTACTCCCTGAGTCATGTGGTAACATCTACAAGGGTACGTCTTTCCAAGACAGGGCAGGGGATGTTTTGATGAGTTCATTCATGAACTCATTCATTACTATTCTACTCCCTCAGTCTTGTGGTAACATCTACAAGGGTCTATCACAGACAGGAGCATGGGGATGTTGTGAATTGATTCATTCACTTGATACTCATTCCTTGACTATTCTTACTCCATCAAGTCTTGTGGTAACATTCTACAAGGTGCCATCTTTCCAAAGACAGAGCAGGGGGGGTTTGATGAGTTCATTCACTTGAACTTTATTACATTTACTATTCTTACTCCCTCAGTCATGTGGTAACATCTACAAGGGTACGTCTCAGAAAAGGTAGCTGGGGTTGTTTTGATGAGTTCAATCACTTGATACTTATTCCATTTACTATTCTTAATCCCTCAATCTTGTGGTAACATCTACCAGGGTCTATCACAGACAGGAGCATGGGGATGTTTTGATGAGTTCATTTACTTTGATGTTTATTACATTTACTATTCTTACTCCCTCAGTCTTGTGGTAACATCTACAAGGGTCTATCGCAGACAGGTGCATGGGGATGTTTTGATGAGTTCAATCGTATCTCAGTAGAAGTGCTATCTGTGGTGGCTGTACAGGTTAGTATATGATTGAGAACTTCCTTACTGTTCACAAGAGTGAATTTCCTTGTAAATTTTGTGTAAGGTGTGATTGAATTTGTACAGATCTATAACCTCTTGTGAACTACTTGCTGATTGGTTACAAAGAGCCGACCTTATGATTTATTAAACCAATCAGCACCATGGTATGAATGGTGGTAGAGGATTGGTCTTATTTTTAAGAACTCTATTTTAATTGGTTACTTAAATGACTATAACAAGTAATTAACCAATCAGTGACACTGTTAAGAAAGGTAGTAGTGCCCATAAGCATAAATTTTACGCTTATTCAAATTGTTTCCCCCATGATTAGCAGCACACCCCTTCATCATATTATATTAATCTAATACACCCCCTATACTTTGTCCGGCCTGGATTATGAAGTGACAACACGCACGTATACCCAGTACTGCCTTTCAATTGCAGTACGAATGTGCTTTGACTATGCACGTGCTGAATTACAATGTATACGCCTCCATTATTACTTCGTACTTACGGCTGGACAGAGTATAGGTTAACATATCTCAACTTGTGGAAATATTTTTCTGTATTAAAATTCTTCTGGTTCAAAGTTGATTAAATTTGATTGTGGTAATTTTGATTAAGATGCAGTAGAAATGATTAGATTAAGTTCATGACTTTTGCAATAAGTTTGATTTAATTTTGAAGTGAATAAATGTCACTGTTTCTCTTGCTTTGTCTCCTGAAATTGTATGCTTCTCAAACTCAATAAAATTGTTACAGGTGAAATGCGTCCAAGATGCTATCCGAGACAAGAAGACCATCTTCAACTTCCTTGGTGAGGAGATCAAGATGATCCCTACTGTTGGTATTTCATCACCATGAACCCAGGCTATGCTGGCAGGACTGAGCTGCCAGAGAACCTCAAAAGCACTATTCAGGTAGGGTTATAGAATTTGTGATCTCATCAGAGTCATTTTAGTGGGTATACTAGGCCATGCTGTCAGGACAGACCTTCAAGAGAACCTCAAAAGCACTTATCAAATAAGGTTGTCAATTTATAGGGATTGCCTTTTATTATGAACCCAGACCATGCTGGCAGAATTGAATTTTGTGTGAATCTCAGTGCATCTTTCTGACATTTATCAGATAAAGGTGAAAGAATTCTTAATTATGTACTGGAACGTTAGGCTCTTCAGTAGTAGTCTTAAAACTTCCAGGCTGTGGAAAAAGGACTGACTCCACTGACTGTCAGCCATGTCTATATTCGAGTTAATCCAGTAAACTAGATTAATTCAGGTGTAACCAGTTTTGATACAGGAATCTGACACTTTTTTCAGGGGGGGGGGACGGACATCAAAGTTAATGTACTAAAGTTGGGGAAGAGTTATTTTGGGTGCCTGTAGAAACATATAGGAAATATCTGCTAAAAGTTTGTTTTTTGGGGGTGACTATTTTCTTTTTAAACCAGACATCGCCCAGTGCTGAAATTTGGCACAGAGAAAGAAAAAGTAATTTAATGGGGACTTATCTGGCACTCACCAGGTAAGCACCAACTAGATTTTTAGTAAAACCTTTATATTTTGAATTTCGCGCATTTTCAAAAAATCCCTCACACTGACAAGCATTTTAAAATTTCGCCGTTGCCTACCCTCCTGCTACTACCTGTTACAACACATCGCACACATTCCACAAAGTATGAGCATTACGTATCGTTATTATTTTAGCTGTATCAGAGACTGGAATTTCCTAATCCTGCAATTTGACGATATGGCTATTTTGGTTAATATGGCAATACACACAAGCAATACTTATGTACGTGGAATAGAATTTGATGCAAAGGATCACCCGTTGCTACCCAAAGCAATGTTTAAATCTACGATCAAGAATCTGCATGTAACAATATTACTGGTGAGCTTAGGACTAGCCTTGAAACCTGCAAGATTTTCCGATACTTAGCTGACTTGCAATTGTCGTGTGTGTGTGTGTGGAAGTGAACCGCTTCAGTCACTGAGGCTAGCGGCTAGCCATATGTTGCTGGGGCGGCCGCTAGGGCATTTTTGGCTACTATAGCCCCTGTTATCTACGCTACGTTGTAGGACTAGGAGGTAGGCACAGGCGACAAACAACGCGCTGGCTACTCCCATCACGAACATGAGTCTGTCCATACCACAGACTCACAGGTGGAGTAACTAGAACTGCTTCGACCAAATTTTCATTTCACCCCAACTTTCACATCTCATATATAACATATCCAATTGTATAGGGCCTAGGTGATGAGGCACGTCAGACTTTTGCAGGTGATGTAATGCGGGGGATTTTCATTCATTCTATTTAGGGCCTACCCTAGTATTGATTGGGTTGAGAGCCTGCTTGCTTTCCTGGTTTGCTTTGTTCTGTATGTCAACAAAATAATAATTATGTAAAGAGAATACGGGCAAGGTAATTTTAGCAATATGGAACTGTAATTTGTGGTTTAAATCTTAGTGTGAAATTCAATTTTGCACCACATTGATGAGTGCAGGCAATGGCATGGCAGCAGGGGGTTATAAGACCCTGTCACTATAGGCCTAAATAGCTATGTTTCTAATCCGTTTCTAATACATGGGCCACTGCCACTGACAATGCCAACAACTTGGGCAGTAACCCAAATTTTATTCAAACAGTAACTTTTTTTAATTTGAGTACCATTTTGTGTATTAAATAGCTTTAAACAGACTGTACACCTGGAGCTGCACGAATTATCAAAACATTCGTCGGGGCTGCGGGGTTGTTTGCAGGCTTGCAAGCACTTACAACGCATGCGCAAAAGCCAGAATGGATGTGTTGGTATTGCCCCGTCGTTTCAGCCCCGTTACTAATCCAAATACGTCCCACCCCCCTGACTTTTTTGTTGGACATCAGTTGGTTTGATCTGTTGTGAATTAATTTCAACCATGCTAAACAAAGCTGAACTGGGTTTCAAACAATTTTTCCATTGAGCAGAAATGGGAATGCAGAGTCTCAGTTAAAAACTCAGTTTAAAACCCAGTTAAAACCAGTTTAATCCAGTTCTTATATCCAGTTTAATCCAATTTTACTGGAAATTGAATTTTTTCAACTTGGGTTCAGCTGGAATGTAGACTTGGAGAGGAACTGATTCTAGACCCAACTGCCTTGATGGGCATATTTCAAATTTCATCAATTTTAAAACCAAGATTCGTTTGACCCATAGAATGGTGCCAAAATACAGTAATGGCCACTTTTGAAAATTTCAGACCGGGTGCTATGGTTGTGCCTGACTTTGAGCTGATTTGTGAGATCTGTTGGTGTGAGGCTTCCTGGATGCAGGTAGTTAGCGATGGAGAAATTTATCACATCTACCACTATTGCAAGGAACTTCTTTCCAAACAGGTAAACCAAACTAGTGCCAGGCTTGAGAGGCTGCTAGAGTTGAGTATAAGAGTTTTACATGAAATTGGACCATTGACAACTTTTCAATAGTATAATTCAGAGCAGCGTGCGCTTTTTACACCGTGCCCCAGACAATTGGAAGTAGCCCATAACTTTATTTAACTGTGGGCCTCTGTAGCTGAAATCTGTAATAGGATAAACCTACTTTGGACGACCCACAGTAGAGGGCTGCCCGAACTGTGTAGTTTGTACTCTAGTCACCTGTCAGTGGACTAAAAGGTGACCTTAGAGTCATATGGTACTCTACAAATCAGTACACTGAGCTGATTTCCTTATTTAAACAAGTTGACTGAAAAATATGCCATTTCCTTTCTTGAGAATGTGAAAGCCCCAAATACAAATACCACCCCTAAAGAGAAATGGAACGTCCCTACCAGGGACCCCAGGTCACACCCGTCGGCCATTATTCCCTCAGTTTCCGTTGTTGGACAGCTAGCCATGAATGGACGTGTCCCGATCGCGGGCTCCATTTACTACTGCCAAATTGAGATTATATGATATAAGACTGTGTCTTCTCTTGCGGAATACTCCTAATACTACTAACACACTACCTTGGATAGATAAGGATAATTATACCAAGGAATAAGCACTCTTTGACGGCAAAATAACGTGGATGTATAACTCCGACGGGGAAGCTTTTGTGGTATCCCTTTTTACCGCCCATGCGGTCATTGATAATTTGTGCGGTGAAAAAAGTAAACAAAAAGGCCGCCATTGGGCGCGGCCGCAACGGTTTGCGGAGCTTGGAGGCCTTGCATGTTGCGAGCCTGTTTCTGTTCTTTGTAGTTCTACTATCAATAAAACAGTTATATAGGGTGAGTGTGTCATTTATTTTATATATGCTTGTTGTGTATTTAATAAAATATGTTGAAAATTTGATGGAAAATGACTTAGAAAAATTTCTTAACCATTTTGCCTCAGTTACCGAGACGGTTCTTTAGTCCCTGTTTAGTGTCGGGAGTCCCTCATACGGCCACGCATTAATTTTATTTAACTGTTTCTTGACACGCGAAAATCCTCTGGCTTCGCGTCACCCCTCGCGCGTAAGGCGCTAGTTGTCCGCCTCCCCAATCTTTTGATCCATCTCTTTGCGTTTTAACAACGGCAATGCTCCCGCACCGCAGGTCCTGTCTTCGCATTGGATTATCCTACGCTCATTGGGCGCCTCATAGAGCTCAGGTATTCTTCCGTTACGCTAAGGGGAAAGGGGGGGGTACGGGGGCTCCGGTCCGGGGATCTTCCGGGCAGCTCCGGCTGCTCTGGGAGCTCACGAAGGTGGAGCAGCTTCGGTTGCTTCGCAGTGTGTTCTCGGGCGTCTCCTTAGCACGCAGATACCGGCCGCTGGCTCACTGGTTTAGCTCTTGCGGCTTTACCGGTGCACTGGCGCCTTTCACCCTGCCAATACCCCAGGGGTTGCGGCGGCGGTGAACACTCCGGTAGTGGTGAGTGTTGATGGTGACGCCCCGGTGACTCGGGTCGATCCTCCCGCTAGGGCCGATACCAACGTAGTTTAATTCCCGGTGTCCTTTGGCGCCCCGCCGGGACTACGGTGGCTTCACCACGGGTACTGCTCGGTAACCGAGGTGCTGCTACGTGTCCCCTTCATGGGCTTCGCAGTCACAGCTGTTTAACCCCATGCTAATTGTCTCTTTTTATTTTTAGAGCATTTTTAAGCACCGGCGACAAATAATTTGAAAACTGATTTAAGTAGGGACATGCAAGAGCCTACGCCGCAAAAGCAAAAAATCCATTGGCGGGAACTTTGCCATATAGGCCACAAGGTCACATTTGTATGTTATACGCCCTCTATCTGCTATTTCCCCATAGAAAGACGTGTAAAACTAGATTTTATAACAGTCCCTTTGCCCCAATTACAGTTCATCAAATTTAACACAAGCATTAGTTAGTGCCAATAAATACTACAAATTATTTGTCAAAAGTGTGTCGGCCATTGATAGTTTTTTGTTTTATTTCTCGTTTTGTCCATAAATCATACACTGAACTGTTTCTTTACACCAATGTGAACTGAAATATATGCATTTTCCTTCTGAGAAGTGAATGCCCCAAATACCATTTAGCACCCCTAAAGAGAAAATGGACTCGACCAGTGACCCCAGGTCACACCTGTCGACCATGATCTTCCTCAATTCCGTTTGGCCTCCCCTACAAAAGGACGCGTGTACATCGCAGCTCCGTGATTAGCAGCCAAATTATCTGAGAAATTTTGATACTGGACTGTTGTCGTCTCAATCCGAATACTCCTACTACTATACCATACTATCTGGATATATTTACATGGATTATATACTGTGATTTATAGTCGCTCTTTTGGACGGAATAAAGCGTGGGGGATTTTTTTACACCCGTCGGAGAGCTTTTATTGTGTACCCTTTTTGCCGGCGGTGCGGTCATGTGATCTGTTAGCGGGAAATAAGGTAAAAAAGGCATCCATTGCCGCACGTGTTGGCGTGCTTTGGATGCCTTGCTTCTTGTGCTCCTGTTTCTTTTTCCTTTTAGTTTCATAGCTATCAATAAAACAGTTCTATTGGTGAGTGTGTCCTATTATTTAATTCTTATGCTTGTTATTCTATAAAATATGTGAAAACGACTTTGAAAATTCTTTACCGTGGGTGTGCCTTTGTTACCGCGAAGTATCTTTTGTCTCCGCGTTGGCGTGCCGGTTTTTACCGCGGCACGCCTTTGTTTTTCTTGTTTGTTTTCGTTCCGACACGCGCGCCCTCTGGCTCGCTTCACCCAGCGCCGCCCCGCGACCCTCTTTCTCCGTGCGTTCATTACGGGTCTGCTTCCGCTGTCGCTCCGTTTGGTGGCTCGTTCCTTTGCGGTGGCCTCTCAGTTTTTCAATGGTTTCGCCAGTGAACCGGTTTCCCTGTCTATGTTTTAGCTAGGAAAAAGGGGGGGGGTGGTATTCGGGCTCCGCGAGTTCTTCCAAGGGGCCCCGCTGCTTTGGATCCCCTAAGGGGTGTAGCTCGGCTACTTCATGCTGTTGTAAGGGCTTTTCTCTCACGGGAGTTCCGCCCGTCTACCCGCTCCGGCCGGCTGGCTCGCCTGGTCTAGCCCTAGGGGCTTTCCCGTGCAGGCTAGCGCGGTCTGCTCTGCCTTTTTTTCCTCGGGGATTTTGGCGGCAGCGGACATCCCCGTGTATAGCAGAGCAAGCTGGTCGGCCGCCTCCCGCGGGGGGCTTGACTACTACCACGCTTGGGGCCCGGCCGGCTCGCCTGATTTAGCTCGATGCCTTATCGGTGCAGGCTGGCATGGTCTGCTCTGCCCTTTCCCGGTGTGATTGGGCGGCTGCAGTCCCCGGTAGGCGTGAGTTGGCTGATTGGGACGCCCGGGTTCTCTCCGGCCGATCCATCGCCAGTATGACACCCGCGCTCGTGGTTTTAGAGTTCCTCGGACCTGCGACCGCGCTGCCGTGGATCCCGTCTCGGGGCTTGATTCGTCTGCCCTGAGGTGGTTCCTCGGCGCCCCGCTGTGGGGCGCCGCGGGTGTCCGTTTATGTTCACTGCTCCCCTGCATGGCTAGCTCGCTAGTCACCAGTACCATCTGGCTCGTGCTGCATGCTTCACCAGCCCTTCACGGGCTGGAGAGGCATGCGGCGCTTCGCTAGGTTGGCCCGCTCACGCGGGGTATCCCGTGCGCGGTTCTGGTGCGGTTCGTCCTCGTAGTTCCCGCCTGCGGTTCAGCCGTTACGGCACACACCCCTCATGCTAGCCTGTACCCCTCGGGGTTAATCTGGCTTGTGCTAACGTGCTCACGGGCCTTCAACGGGCTATGTGGGGGCCGCGCCGCGCTCGCTGGTTGCCCCGCTCACCGGTCCCGTGTTGCGGTTACTGGTGCGGTTCGTCCCGCTACGGTTCCGCCGCTACGGGCCACTGTTTCGGCACACCCCGCATCGCTAGCCTGCTAGCCCCGCGGGTTAATCTGGCTCGGGCTGCATGCTCTACCAGGCCTTCACGGGCCCGGTGGGGCGCGCAGGGCTTCGCCAGGTTGGTCCCCGTTCACGCGGGGTTCCGTGTGCGGTTACTGGTGCGGTTCATCCAGCACTTGTTCCGCTACGGTTCCGCCGTTACGTGCACCCAGTGGGTGTTTCCCCCCGTTCTTGGCGCCCTCGTGGGGTAGCCCTTCGGGTCTTACCTCCACGGGGGACTCGGTGGAGGTCAGCATGCCCTTTAGGGCGCGCTGCGTGCCCGTGCTTAGCCTCTGTCGCTATGTCTCTCTCTGCGGGGTGTATAGCTCGTTGCTCCGGGACTTTAGGGTTGTTCTCCCCGCCTTCGGGCCGTGGATTACTCCTCCCTTTTATAGCGTTTCACCTCTCGGAGGTGATTGGGCTTGGGTTGATTGGTTACCATTCAATCCTTATGCCGCGTCTCCTCCCCCAGTAGGGGTACGCGGCAGGGTGGCCGTTAATCCGCCGTCATCGGCTTGATTTCCGGGTGGCCGTTTACCCGCCGTTGTTGGCGTGATTTCCGGCTTACCACAGCATCTGGTCTCCTCTTACGGGGCTGTTGCTCGGGGTTTGTTTGTCCACCTTCCTGGTGTTTACTTCAACTCTCGGCGTCCCCCCCCGCGACTTGACTCCCTTGTGGGGATGTCGCGCCGCCTTGGCGCTCGGGCGTCCCTTCAGGGATGCCGTCGGTCTCGGTGGGTTCTTCTGGGTCTACTCAAGTCTGCTCTTTGGCGGGCTCCCCTACGGTCGGCCTCGCTTCAGTGGCTTCTACCCTTGGCTGCATGTCGCCTTGCCTTTGCGTGAAAGCCCTCTCAGTACCTTGTGTGGTCCCTGGGTTACCGCCTCCATTCTCTGACGTTGCTCTATCTTCGGCCTGCAGGGTCCCCTACGGGGTGTGCTCCTGCCCTTCCTGTGGTGGGCCTAGCCGGCCTCGGCCTGGGCATGGGCGCATCCTGCCGTGCAATAGCTTGCCGCTTCGTCGAGATCCAGACCTTGGCCTTTATGCACTCGGCTCCCGGCCTCCATAGGCTTTCAGCTCTGGGTCGCGGCGCTTCCGTCGCTGCCTTCGTTGGCAGCTGGCTGTTGCTGTCCCGGTAGCCTAGCTCCTTCTGGTGCTAGTCCGGGTCCGTTCCGTGTGCATCCTCGGGGACTTGAGGCCTCTGTCTCTGCAGTAGGCGATGTGCCTTTAGCCTTAGCTGTCCCTGGCTTTAGGCTCTGGCGTTAGTCTTACTGCTACCTCGCCGGGTCCGCGTCTCCCTCGGGACGTGGACTCTAGCTAGATGCGCTTCGCTGCGACTCTCCTGGGGTTCAGCGGGCCTAGCGCCGCTCCGTCGGCCTAGTGACAGTTGCCGTCTGGCGTTAGTCTCTGTTCCCCCTTGGCTAGACCAGGTTTCTAGGCCTTGGCCTTATACGGTCCTTTGGGTCTTTGTAGCCCCTGCTTCCCGGAGTCCCGTTGGCTATAGCCTTGGCGGTCTGTGACTTCGCTTTGGCCGAGGCCTTGGGGCTTTCATCCTTTAGCTTTGCTTCTCGACTTGACACGTCATCTCTCCCTTTGGGGTAGCTGGCCCTGGTTTTTCCCACGCAGCTTGGCTGGGCCTTTTCGGGCCTGGCCTAGGGCTGATTCCCTGCTGCTTGGTGTATACCTGGCCCCCTTCGGGGTTTATGAGGCCTATGCCTTGACTGTTCCCCCCCCCTTGCGTGGCCCCTCCAGGGGCTTCACTGGTCCGGCCATGCCGGGGTAAGGGCCATGTCCTTCTCCCTTGGCCTTACACTCCGTATGGGGAACCTGATCATGCGTCCTTGGCTGTTCTTCCTTTGCCCTCTGCCTCACTTCTCGTGCGGGCGCGAGACCCTCGGCCTACGCCGTCTGGTGCCCTGGGGCCTAGCCTGCTCTGCCGGTCTCGGGCTTTGGTTATTCCAGTCTTGACGCTGATGCTCTGGTTCCCTCTTTTTTGGGGGCTTGGCTCCCACCCATGGATGCCCTCTCCCCTCTGGCTCTGTTTCGTCCTGTGCGCTGGTGGGTTTGCTCTGTTGCTAACCTTACCCGCGCTCCCAGACCTAACTCCTAGCCTTGAGGTCTTCACTTCGCCTGGACTCCGCTACTTTTGGGTCGGTGTCTTTGACCGTGGACCCTTTCTCCCCTTTGTTCGGGAGTTAGGGGCTGGCTTTGACAGTTCTCGAACATTCCTTTGGCCCCAGCTGACTACCCTGGTCAGCTGTCTCCCTCGGGGGACCTGGACACAGGTTTTTGGGTCGGACTCGACGCTGCCCCTCTTTGGGGCTCGGCATACGGGCTAGCGTCGGGCCTTGTTCCGGGGCCTAGCTTTGGGGCTCGTCCGGGGCCTAGCGTTGGGGCTCATCCAGGCCTAACGCGGTTTCCCGGGCTTCAGCCCGGTGTGCTCCCGATCGTCGGGGGGTCTGTCCCTAGGGGGTCCCCCCCCTCCTCTCCTCGGTTTTCAGGCTCGTTGTTCGACACTCTGCACTTGCGGGTTTTCTTTGCCACCCCTTCTGTCGCACTGCGCTGCCTAGAGGGATTTCCCCGCGACGGGGTACTCCCTTGTTGGTGGGTTCTCCGAACTCGCTTCTCTGGCGCTTTCTCATTGTGCTGGCATTTGCTTGGTCTTGTCTTACCGCCGTGTGCGACTGGATCTTGTGCTTTCCCCTTAGTTCCCTCGGGGTCCTGGGGGCACGTTTCGGTTGCTCTGGCTCCTGTCTTACGACCTGGGAGCTCTTGACTGATGGTCTGCCCCTTCCGACTGGGGATTTTTATCCCCTCTTTTGAGTCTTTGACTTGATCTTTTTAGTCTGTTGGGAGCTCCTCGCTCCCGTGCGGGAATGTCTCTGGGGCGTAAACCCCCGTGTTAGTCTTCTTCCTGTCTAACTGTCTCATGTTTTGGTTGTCGAGTTGATATCCCTTTTCTCGAGCCGTTGGTGATTCCTTATTCGGTATCTCGTTTTCGCCCATTCAGGTAGCACCTCTCCGGTGGCTCTCTTCAGTTTCTTCTCCTCGGGAGATTTTGTGTCGGAGCCGCTGTGCTGTCCACGGGCCCTCTTGGTGGCATCCTTTTGCCCGTAGCCGGTGTTCGACTAAGTGGCTTCTTGTTGCCTCCTCGATACCGTTTTGTCGTTTGGTCCAGAATTTCCGCTGTTAGGTTCATTCTGTCCTTCTACTACTTTTCACCTGCTCTTCTGGCTGTCAGTCACCACTGTTTGGCTTCTGCTCGGGATTCCCGAGCAGTTAGCAGTTAGCGGGCTCTCGGCCCAGGTCGCCTTTTGGGGCTCGACTCGTGTTTTCTGCAGAGCTAGCCCTGGGTTCTCCCCTCTGGTAGACTTCTCGGTGGTTTACCCACTTTGTCTACTTTTTGGGCAGTTTTGCCTCTGCCCGATCTGAGGGAGTGCGAGTTTATTATTAATCTAGCATTTGGCTGCTCTCGGGTTTGCCCGGTGCTGGTGCCGCGGCTCCCGGTTTTGCTGAGGTCTGCCTCTTCTTTCCTCGGTGGTTTCTGTCTACTTCAGAGTCGAGGCCAGAATCGTCCCTCTCCTGGTTGCGACAGCCTGAGGTGGGAGTTTTTTTCGCTTATGTTGAGGCTTTGTTAGCTGTATCCGATCGTCCGTTGTTGGCTCTTTCGGTCGGCTAACTCAGCCTCCCACAGTTAGGTTGTTTGGTTCGTCCTTCGGTAACGTTGGCTCGTTCCATTGACTCCTTGTAAGCGTCTGGTTCCTGACCCGAAAGCTTGCTCCCTCTTGGGATCTGAGTTTTTGTCGGCGAGTCTCTTAGCGTAGCCCCCAATTTTTTTCTTTGGTTCGTCGTCTCTCTACCCTCGCCTTTATTAACTCTTTCGGGTCCCCTTTTCCCGTCCCTTTCGTCCGGTCATTTGGACCTTATCTCTCGCCCCCCACGGGGCCGGGCCTTTTTGCCTTCACATTCAGTCCTCTCAACCTTTATCTCCTCCGGGTCTCCTCCCCGTTGGGTTCATCTGTGGTGTTCTGGCGGCCCCCCTCTCTAGGGGGCCCTCTCCTTGGTTTTTTGGATCTGCCTTTGCCTCAGAGTGCTTTTGGCCCTTTTTCTAGGGCCTACGTCGCATCCCAGTCCCTTCCTTCGACTCTTCCTTTTGACTATTCCTTAGGCTTGGTTTTTCTCTCGGGTTCTCGGCTTCTGGTCCTCTCCAAAAATACTTTGGCTAGGTCATTTAACACATTATAAAGTCTGAGTCCTATTACTCACCTTGGTGTACTCCCTGCTAGGTGAGTTATTGGCTTCCTAACTTTTGGAATCTAGATTCCATTGGTGTTTGTGCTCTGGTGGCGTTTTGACTCAGCCTTTTTTTCGTCATCCTATTTTCGCGCAATCTCTCTGATATATCAGCTCCACCTCCGACTGAGTGTGCTATCCTGGTGTGATTGAAAATATTCATTCAACGGTGTTTAATGCTATATTTCAGTCAACTTTGTGAATGAAATCAAGTTCAGTGTAATGATTTATTCACAACCACATATTGTTTTGATAACTCATATAACTAAGCCTGTTTCCTTTCCAAGTTGACTCCCGCTTCCAGCCCGCCCCACAGCAATGATATGGGATGTTGTGCTCAGTGTGGGCTATGCCACACGGAATTGGGGAAATAGTCCATGGTCACTGGTGTGCCTGGGTCACTGCGATCCATTTTCTCTTTTAGGGGTGCTAAAATGGTATGTTGGGGGCATTTCACTTCTCAGAAGGAAAATGCATATATGTCAGTAAACATTGGATAGGAAATCAGGGTTCAGTTATATGATTTATAAAACACATGTGTTTTGAATATAAATGAGACATTTAAAACAGCTGTGAGGTGGTCATCACGCTCCCCAAGCCTCGCTGACTAGCCTTGCTCGTCCGCGATGCCACCTCAGCTGGTACCGCATACCTTGCCGGGCCCCAGTGGGCTTGGTGTGCCGTACGGTGCTCCGCCAGGGTTGCCCCCGTTGACCCAGCTGACCCCGTCATCTTTATCGCTCATGCGTGTACACCTTCCGTGGACATTACGGGGTCCCTTTACATTCACTATGCGTATGTCCGCCGGTGGCGGGTCCCCTGTGGGTGGCCCCAGCCGTCGTGCTCCTGCGGAGCGCCACCATGCTTGCTTCCGCGGCGTCGTACCCGCCGCAGCAGACCGTTACGGGTCATGCTGCGCCCCCGTACATTGCCTACCCACCCCAGTCGGGCGGGACTGCTGGGGTAGGACAATCTGGTATGGTTGTTTTCAATGGGGCTCCTTCTGCGGTGGCCCCCGGGCTATGGCTTCAACCGCGCCTCCACCTCGGCTGCTTCAGCCGTTGGTACCAGGTGCTGTCGGGGTGGTGACTCCCCTCTATCCAGCGATCTGTCGCCCCCTGCTTGAAAGCAACTTTAATCCCCTCATGGGGGGTGGTAGTTCTGCGACGGTACAGCCTGGTAGCGGGCCTGGGCAGGGCGGTGTACCCACTCTGCGTGCCTGTACTTAGCCTATTCGCAATTTGACTCTCCGTGAGTCGTTGGAGTTTTTCCCCCCCTTTTCGGCGTTGAGTTTCTACCCTTTTCATTGTCGCTCCACCTCTCATACAGAGGTGTCTGGATTGTTTCACCGCTGTCGTTGGCGTTGATGACAATCCTCATATACCGCACTCCTCTCCACTGGGGGAGCGTCGCGCGGGGTTGTTTCATCCTCCTCTTTAAGTCGTCGACTTTCATCCCTCAACCAATGGGACTTGTCTCCTTAGGGGATGTCTCTCAGGGGTTGTTGTCCGCCTTCGTTGGCATTGATCTTAATCTCTTAGCGCCGCGACTTGTCCTCCCTGGGGGATTTCGCGCCGCTTCGGCTCTCGTGCCTTCCCTAGTGCGCGTGCGGGGGGACCTACCTATTAGCTTCCACTCCTTCCTGCTTCGCATGGGGTTTGAGCTATCTCAGCCTATATGGTCCTGGGTCGCAGCGGTTCCCGTCGTTGCTCTGGCTTCTGCGTGGCTCCTTTCTGCTTCAGGACTCCCTTCGTCAGAGGTGTCCCTAGCGTGGGTATCCCCGCCCGCCGGTGGCTGGCCTCCCCACCTTGGCCTGGGTTGTGAGGCGCTTCCTGCCATGCTATCGCCTGTAGCTCCTCCGGGCCCGACCTTAGCCTCTATTCCTTGCCCCGGCCCTGCTGGGGTGCCTTTCGCTGCTCGGGCTCCCCGTTTTGGGCTCGACTACCAGGACCTGACCGCTCCCTCTATTGCCTGTTTCAGCCTCTGGGTTCTGTTTTCGTCGCCGCCCTCTGATGGCGGCCGCTATGATGCACCGGTGTACAGCGCCTCGGGTGCACCGCGGTCCTTTAGTAATGCATACCTTCGAGGTCGTAAGTCCTTCGGCATTGTGGTCCTTGCCCTCTAGCCTCGGCGTACCCTGCTGCCGAGCCTGGTCCGCCGTCTCCCTCTGAGGACTCGACCTTGGCGTTGGTCAGCTCTGCTTCTCCCCCGGGCCTCACCTGGGGGGGGGTTTGCCCCCGAGCCGGCCCTAGTGATTCGTTGCCGTCCTGGCATTATCTCCGCTCCCTTCGGTGAGACAAGGCCGTGTATCCTTGCCGATTTCTTCGCCGGGATACTGGTCTTGGGTCTTTAGCCCGACTTCCTCTGGGAGTTTGTGGCCCATGGTCCTGCTGTTCTATCGGGCAACCCCTTGCGGTGCCTGTTCCGTGTTGGCCCTGGGCCTTGGGCCTTCGTCGTCTAGCCTTTGCTACTCGCCTCTGACCTTTATCTCCCTTTGACTACCGGCTGTTTCTCTCCATGCAGCTTCTGCTTGGCCTTCTTCGGGGCCTATCGGGCCGTCGGCCTACGCTAACGGCCCCCTTCTCTGGTGGGCTACCACGCCCCCTCGGGGTTAGGCCCGCATCTGTGGCCGGCTTGACTTTGGCTCCTGTCGTGGCCTATCTTAGGCCGGCCTAGGTTGGGGTTATGGACTTTCTCAACATATCCCTCTTGGCCGTATCCTGTAATTAGGGACTTGGACCTTGTTCTTGGCTGTTCACCTCTGCCCTTCCGTCCTCCCTCCCTGCGGACACGAGATCCTGGCCTTCTCCGAGCCGGCTGGCGCCCTCAGTCATGGGGCCAAGCCTGCTCTGGCCGGTTCTCGGGCCTTGGTCATTCTAGGCGCTGGTTCTTGTTCTTCCTGGGCTCGGCTCCCACCCAGGTTGGATGCCTCTACCCTCTGGGGCTCTGTTTGTCCGTCGGCGCTGTGGAAGTCCCTGTTTGTCTACCTTAGCGGTGCCCAGGGCTTACTTCTCGCCCCTTGGGCTAGCCCTTGAGTCGTTTGACTTTTCCTAGACGCCACCCACCCTGGGCGGGCGTCTTGACCGTAGGCCCCCTTCTCCCTCGTTCCTGGGAGCTCTCGTTCTCGACAGTTCTCACACGCTCCTCGCTTCGGCTGGGGGCGCTGTGACACACTCCTGGGCCTCCATTCCTTGGAACGCTGGGCCCGGGGTGTACTCCCGGCTCATCGGGGATCTGTCAGGGCAGGTTCGTCCCCTCTTCCTGCGGTTACCAGGCTTCTGTTGCTCTACCCCCTCACTCTTTGGTTTACTTCCGCCACGCCTTAGGTCAGTTCTTACGGCGGCGTGGCCTTTGTTTCCTGGCCGAGTTTTTGCAACCTTGATCTTGTGTCATTCTCTTTGGTATCTCTGGTGATTCTGTCGTGCACGTTCGGTGCTTCGGCTCCCGTCTGACCTTAGCGATTCGGGAGCCGTTGACGTGGTTACCCACTTGGTTCCGATTTGGGGGATCTCTGTCCGCTCTTGTCGGGTCGGTCATCAAACCTTGACCTGGACTCTAATCGGATGGGAGCCTTTCGCTCCCAGTCGGGCATGTCCCTCCGGGCCTTTTTCTCCCGCTTGGGCCATCCATGTCTATGTCTCAAGTTTGGTTGACGAATTAGTTACTCCCACTTCTCGAGACACTGGAGACATCTGGTCGGTATCTTGTCCGGTCGCTCCCTTCGGTCAGTGTGGAACTTGGTCCCCTCACAGGGCGGTACTTTTGTCCCTTTCCTTCTGACCGACTTTTGCTTTCCAGCGGGAGACATGTCAGGACTGCTGGTTTGTCCACAGACCACCTTTTTGGAGGCGCCCTCTTCACGTAGCCCAAAGTTTGTTGCGAGGCTAGGTGTTTGCCTCCTTCATTTCGAGCTGTCGTTTCCGTTAGAAGATCTTTTTGGGTGTCCTAGTTTCATGATCATCGTTCTTCCCGACTTAGTCACCTCCTCGTTTGCAGTCGCTACGGGCGGGGGTCCTCCGCTCGGCATCCGATATGCTCGAGCATCTCGGGCATCTCGGATGCTCGAGCTCTCGGGCATCTCTAGATACTTCTCGAGTATCTCGGTTATCTTCTCGAGCCTCTAGGATGCTTCATTTCGGGTCGCCCCTTGGGGCTCGTCCCGTATTTCTGTGAAGCTTCCCGTTAGCCCCTTCTCCTGGTTATTTCGTGTGGTTCGCTCACTTCGTCTACCGTTCGGGCCGGAACTCCGTCTGGCCCGGTTCAGGGAAGTGGTAGCTCTGACCGCTTACCGCTGTCCGGCCTGATGCCGTGATCCCCGGTTTATCAGAGGATTGCCTCGTTCATCACTCGGTAGCTCTGTCTGCTTCCAAAGGTTCGAGCCTGGATCGTCCCCCCCCCCCCTCACTATCCCGCTGTTCCAGCCGTGTGGTGAAGCTTTTCTCTTACTTTTAAGCTTGGTTAGCAACTCCATCTTCCATTGGTCTGGAC